>CM040787.1:32205276-32215276 GCA_022829085.1 Abramis brama
GCCATACAAACTTGTAAATAAGCTGAATGACCTGGGACTAAGTACCACACTCTGCTCGTGGATTTTGGATTTCCTCACTAACAGACCACAGAATGTCAGGGTGGGCAATCATATATCATCTGTTATCACCATTAACACAGGAGCACCGCAGGGATGCGTTCTTAGTCCAGCTCTTTTCACCCTATTCACTCATGACTGTAAACCCATCCACTCCTCTTCTAACACCATAGTGAAGTTTGCTGATGACACCACTATAGTGGGAAGGATATCAGAAAACAACGAGTCTCACTACAGAGAGGACGTCCAACATCTAATCAAATGGTGTGTGAACAACGACCTGGTTCTGAACACTGCCAAAACAAAGGAGATTGTTGTGGACTACAGGAGAGTCAAGAAAACAACACCATCCCCTCTCTACATAAATGGTGAGGAAGTTGAGAGGGTGAATGACATCAAATTCCTAGGTCTACACATAACAAAAGATCTCACATGGACCATTAACACATCCCACTTAGTGAAGAAAGCGCAGCAGAGACTTTTTTTCCTAAGAAAGCTCAAAAAAACAAAAGTGCCAACTCAGCTCTTAGTAAATTTTTACAGGAGCACAATAGAGAGCATCCTCTGTTACTGCATCACAGTGTGGTATTCCAGCTGCACTGCAGAAAACCGCCGAGCTTTGACCCGGACCGTTAAAACTGCTCAGAGGATCATAGGAACTAAACTCCCGAACCTTGATATGATCTATGATAGCCGCCTACGAAAGCGTGCAAGCAACATCATCAAGGATTCAACTCATCCAGGACATAGACTTTTTGTACTCCTCCCATCAGGGAAAAGATATAGAATAATCAGAACCCGTACAAACAGACTTAAGAACAGTTTTTTCCCCAGGGCTGTAGCCTGTGCCACCCCCCCCCCCCCCCCCCCCCAACACATAAATAGTTAACCCTTCCTCTGTTTTCCCTTTCTCATGTTTTCTCATGTTTGCTGCTAATGCACAAAATACTCATTGGACATTCATGTTTGCACTAAATGGGACATTTATGTACTATACTATACTGTAAATACTGTTATATTTCTGTCCTTAAAATTATCTTGTCTATTTATTATATTAAGTGCCTTTTTATTTATTTTATTATATTTATTATGGTATGTGTGCTGTGAGCTACCAAACAAATTTCGTTGTATAACTACAATGACAATAAAGTTTTCTCTCTCTTCTCTCACACAGAGAGAAAGACAGACACACAGACAGACAGAGAGACAGTCAGACAGACAGACACACAGAGAGACAGACAGACAGAGAGACAGACAGACAGACAGAGAGACAGACAGACAGACAGACACACAGACAGAGAGAAAGACAGACACACAGTCAGACAGACAGACAGACAGAGAGACAGACAGACAGACAGACACACACACAGAGAGAAAGACAGACACACAGACAGACAGAGAGACAGACAGACAGACAGACACACAGACAGACAGACACACAGACAGAGACAGACAGACAGACAGACAGACAGACACACAGAGAGACAGACACACAGACAGACAGACACACAGACAGAGACAGACAGACAGACAGACAGACACACAGAGAGACAGACACACAGACAGACAGACACACACACAGACAGACAGACACACAGACAGACAGACAGACACACAGAGAGACAGACACACAGACAGACAGACACACAGACAGAGACAGACAGACAGACAGACAGACACACAGACAGACAGAGAGACAGACAGACAGTCAGACAGAAAGACAGACACACAGACAGACACACAGACAGACAGAGAGACAGACAGACAGTCAGACAGAAAGACAGACAGACAGATGCGTGCGGTACCTTTGCAGTAGTCGGCTGGATCCTCCTGCTCTTCATCATCAGAGCCCAGAATCTCCTCCTCCGGCTCCGGCGGGGCCACGGGCTCGGGTGGGGGGGGTGGAGGAGGAGGAGGAGGAGGAGGGGGAGGGGGAGGGGGAGGGGGAGGGGGGGGAGTTGACGGAACCTTCTGTGTGTCGGGCCTACAGGAACACACACACACACACAGCGGTCAGACGTCTCAAAGCACACAGAATACCTTCATCCTGTTGCCATAGAAACTACAGACACGAATCTAGAATCCAGCTTGGCATAAAATCCATTTTTTAAGAATAAAACACACATGCAGACACACTAACGTTCACTCAGCTAAATGTGAACAAATATAGTTCATCGTTTCAATTCACACCCCTAACACACATTCACAGGCGGGGCGTCACATTCTGACCATTGTGTGTCGAATGAGTCCACAGAACACACACACACACACACACACACACACACACCGTGAGATCTTCGTCTCTGTTTACAACCCACACTTAAACAGACTGTTTTTATTACTGTACCTTTAAGACTCCAATATGCAGATTAGTCATGTGCCTGAGTGAATCTGATTGGCTCAGATGAGCTGTGGTTAGATCTCATGTATAAGAAGCGATAAACACACACTTTACCTGTGCTTGGCTCGATGTCGTAATCGCAGTGCACTGAGCGCTAACCCAAACGTCCTGCTGGCACGAGAGGAACTGTGATCCATAATGATGGAGGGATATCTGCTAAACTTCTCTCTCTGTCTGACTCTCTCTGCTGTGTCTCTCTGTGGAGCGTTCAGGGAACGGGAGCGACGCCAGGAATCTCATGACCAACTCACACGCAGTCAAGAATTCACACTCACACACTATCAATGTTCTCGTCATTTCAGCAGTTCCACGTGTGTCAGTAGATGTTTTCCAGTGGCAGACGCTGATGTCTAGATAGCAGAGACGTCAATATAATGCTGATATAAATGATACCGATGGTTCAGTGATTCAGACACATCAATGCTTCTATAAACAGCAGTCACTAATCTTCACCGAGAGTGTTTTCACACTTGAGTCCTCCTCAAGAGAACCTGCTCAGACCCCTGAAAGTGTGAAAACACCCCTAATCATTGACAATTATCAACATAAACAACTCACCTTCATTTATACAGCGCTTTTAACAATATAGAGTTTCACAGCAGCTTTACAGTGATAATAGGAGATTACAGGAACAGAGATTGTTTAGGCTTCACATCAGCTCTAGAATAAAGTTACTGTCCAGATAAAGTCAGTTTTGATTGATTCACTTCCGTTGTAAAGATCATTAGTTATTAACTTAGGGGCCGCTAACACACACCGTTCTCACAGAAAACAGAAAACTTTAATGTGTTCTGGCCGTTCATTCGCACGGTATGGGGTTAGAATTGTTGCATTATTCCAAATAAATAGATTAAGCTCCAAAAATAAATGTAAAGAGTTTCACAAAAAAATTATAAAATTCACAAATAAATCTAGATAAGTTTTTCAAATTTAAAAAAAAGTACAAAGTTGTATTATTTTACAAACACAACTCTGCCTGCCCTTTATTTGTGAACCGCTTTCTGTGCATTTGTAAATCCCCTCACGCATCTGTGGATACTGAAACACTTCTAGTGTCGACGTGCAGACAAGTCCACAAATAAGTGGACTCCACCCACCGTTTACTCAAGCCAATCAGATAACGGCCACATTGAGCTGCCCAATCGTAGCACGTTCTCACTACAACCAATCACGTTTGGCTTTACACTCGGGGCGGGAACTGATTCTTGCACCCTTGAAAGGAGCAGTAATAATCTTTGGGCGCTTCGTTCAAATTGAGCTGAACTGTTTGTTTGGTTAAAACACTCTGTTTTCAAAAGATTGTTGGAGTTTAAGGCCTCTTTATATTTCTATCAGGATAAACTCAGGGAATTATGATCATCACAGATCCCGAGCATCATGAACAGTAACACCATCAAGAGGCGCGACACAGCGCATCAAAGCAAATAGTGCCTCATTATCTATTCACTGCTGCCGTAGCAGTTTCAAATAATGTAAAACTAGCATGTTTGAAATGTTAACACCTTTTTCCCTATGTGTGATGTCTGCTTTCTTAGACATGTCTGCATAATCGTACTTATTGACTAGTGCTGGCTACTTGAAAAATCATATTTTGTGATACAGTGTCTATACTGGACGCGGCGCAGCGCGACACGATGATTCATTGGTAGTAAACAGATGCTCGTTCTTCTTCTGAAGTAGCGGCTACTACACGCAGTTAGGACAAATGATTTGCACATTCGCTTTGCCCAGTGTAGATAGACACGATGTAAGAAATTACAGAACATATGATTTTGCCTTTTAAAGCACAATCGCGGTGACAAATAGCTATAGGACGTAAATAAATGTCATGTAGAACACCAAACATGAGCCCAAATGATGTAACAGTACGAGCCTCAGCATCAGCGGGTACTGGGGTTAGGATGCTGCAAATAAAAATCCTGCAATGCTGAAAAATACATCTATGCATTTAGCCTACTTTAGATGTTGTAAGCTACTTTTACCATAAAAAACTATTAAGTCTGATTCATGTGAAATATTATTTGTGTGATCAAGTGTTTTAACCGATTAATAAATGCATATCGCTTGTAGGCCTACCGCTATTATACCACTTTTAAATGCATGATATCTCTTGGAATGCAACAACCTGTCACACGTTTAAAAAGAACCCACCTATATCTTCTCTACAAACAAAGGGAATCGTAATACAGGTATTTAAATACTATTTATAAATTATAATGCTCTATAGATTGTTAGATCCATGGAGCTGATCATATGTGACATTAAAAGCCGGGCCCTATTTTAACGATCTAAACCGCAAGTATCAAACGCGTAACGCAAGTAACTTTGTGGGCGGATCTCGGATCTCTATTATACCGGCGGGATAAATGACTCTTGCGCCCGACGCAAATCTAAAATGTGTTGGTCTGAAGTCGCTTCATTACTCATAGGTGTGGTTTGGGCGTAACGTGAAATAAACCAATCAGAGCGACATCTCACATTCCCTTTAAGAGCAGGCGCGCTTGTGCCTTGGCGGATTGCTATTATAACGGCGGATTTGCCAGGAGCGGTTCACAGCCGAGGAGACCGACGTTCTCGTCAGGGCCATAAAACACAGAGAAGTGACATTGGGGATGGAGAAACACACCCAGATCAGCTTCGGTTAAACAGGCGTATGATAATTTGGGTAAATGTGTAGGCTAGATTTATGCCTATTTTTCACATCTTCATGGACACAACAATGATTTCCCTCGTGTGGAATATTTTTCCTTGTAATAATGTATAGTTTGCAAAAATGGCAACTTCTGCGTCTGTGTAGATGAGAGAAGCAAAGTGTGTGTGCGTTGTGCTCACGCTACATTATGGCCAAGCATTTAAAATAGCCTCTGAATAACGCGCCACTGACTTTAGACGAGGTTTCTCCTGGTCTGTGGAGGAATTGTTTTCTGAAACTGCAAAATAGCACCAGGGAACGTTTGCGCCGGAACACGCCTCCTCTTTTCGCTGAACCGCCCAGGGAGCGCAAGTTCATTCCCTAATTTACCGACGTGCGTCTGTGGAGGGAAAAGTCTGCTGTGCGTCGGGTGCAAAATAGGAATGATACATGCGTCGCTGTACAAAGTCAATTGCGCTGGGTGCGAGATAGGGCCCCTTGACTGAAGAAGTGGGAAAAGCTGTAAAAACACAAACTCATGTATTTATCACGAGGTTTAACCCAGTTATTCATTAGTCAGCTACTTATTGATGCTTTTCTGTTCTATCTTGAATAACGTGATGATTCCATAATGCGTTGTTCCCATAACAGAGATGTAAAGCACTGTTTCTCTGGCTTTTTCCAAGGCTCATAAAAATTGTGGCTTGGCTTGACACACAGTCTAATGGTCTAATTCTAACAAAATCCAAATTTTAAACATCTTTTGCTGTAGCAATTGTATGGGCCTTACACGTACACTTCCTATTTGAGCAAATGCACAGAAAACGGTTCACAAATAAATGCCAGGCAGAGTTGTGTTTGTAAAATAATAAACCATCTGTAAATATTTTTTTTTATTTGCAAATCTCATTTAATTTATTTCTGAATTTTATAAATTTTTGTGAAAGTCTTTACATTTATTTGTGGATCTTAATTTTTTTATGTGTGAATTTAATACATTTTTGTGAATCTCTTTACATTTATTTGTGAATATTAATCTATTTATTTGGAATAATTCAACAATTCTAACCCCATACACGACAACAGTGTTTGGTGCTCGAAAACGCAAAGTTTGAAACAGGTTCCAAGGTGCAAGTTTTGAAACATTTTGAAAAATGTAATCATCTCCGCGTAAACTTCAAAAACGTGAATATGTGAAAATGCTGACGGCGTACGCATGCATATTATGTGTTCAGTCTATAGGTATGTGAGTTTGAATATATATGTGCGCAGGTGCGTAGTCTTTCTTTACAAAGTGACATTGCCAAATTACTTGTCTGGCAGCATAATACAGAATTTTTTGTCGCGGATCCATGCAAACTGGAATCATTTTGATTATGTTTTATCTGTGCAGAGGTAAAGGGAAGGTTAGGGTTAGCCTAACCCAAACCTCCCCGGGGGAGAGACTAGTGACACTTCTGCGTTGTTGTTGTGTCCAGATGCATGTCATTCACCAGATCTGGAGTGTGTGTGTGTGTGTGTGTGTGTGTGTGAGAGTGTGTCCAGGCACAGAGACTAATATTAGCGTAGACGCCATTCTTCTTATAATGTAGCGAGTACATCAGGATTTATGGGAAGTGTTCCCGGTTCCAGCTGACCTACCGTATTTTCCGGACTATAAGTCAACCCGTCGCATCAGTCAAAAAATGCTTCATGAAGAGGAAAAAAACATATATAAGTCGCACTGGACTATAAGTCGCATTTATTTAGAAATTTATTTAACAAAAAAAACAATGTTACGGATGGGACAGTTCTCCGTTACGGACGTGACCGCTCTGAAAGCGGCACTAAAAGACTGCTTTAAAACTTTCACAGAGACCTCAAACAGAAAGCAAAGCCTGTCTTTAAATTTAATTTCGTTTTGTAATTTGTAATTGTATCTTAATTTTAATCAATGTTTCATCAACCAATTGCCTGGATTTAATAAATAAGTAAATATAGTAGAAAATAGATAATCACGACACGGAGGCGCCGGCGCGTGAACCTGGAGCTCGTCTCATAAATGAACCGAAACTCAGCGTATAAGGTAGTATAAGCGTATAAGCTACTTACCTCACAGACCTGAGACATGTATATAGAAAGCTTGAAATGTCTTCTTTTAAACTGAACAATTCAAAACGAAAGAAAATAGACTGCTCTCTGCTTATGTAGTCCGTATGAAATGTGCATTTCTCTCCGGCGCGTTCACTACTGCGAAGATCGCGAGTCAGCATCGTCAACTTCATCTTTGCAGCCGACACTGACATAAAAAAAAACTGGTTTATTAGTAAACAATTAAAATGTCTCCTGCTATATTTGACATATTCATAATCATTACTTTTGCCGGTTCTTTGTGACAGCTTTTAGGTGCTTTATTGGCAGCGCCACCCTTACATGTTGCATGGACGTCACTACCACATCAGCACCGAAAACACTGAGATTTTTTTCTTTTTGGGGGCATTTTGTTTGTGTTCAGGCTTTCTCAGTTGTCTTCAGGTTCATGTTTCAGTTAACAGTTTTTCAGTTGTTTTCAGTTAATTTTTTCACGGGTAGGCTACAGGAGCAGCATCTGTACTCTTGCAGCTGTAGACGGTAATGTTTTCTCTTGGTTCATGTCAGTCAGTATGAATTCATTTTGATATATAAGTCGCACCGGACTAAAAAAGTGTGACTTATAGTCCGGATAGTCTATAATATGTTATGTGTATGCTAGGTTAAAGAGATGTGTTTTTAGTCTAGCTTTGAACTGACAGAGTGTGTTTGCTTCCCGGACAATGCTAGGAAGATTGTTCCAAAGTTTTGGTGTTAAATAGGAGAAGGATCTACCGCCAGCAGTCGATTTTGATATTCTAGGTATTATTAACTGGCCGGAATTTTGAGATCGCAATAGACGTGAAGGAGTATAATGCGTTAAGGGCTCGCTCAAGCACTGCGGAGCTAAACCATTTAGTGCTTTGTAAGTAATCAGCAATATTTTAAAGCAACAGCAACGGTCCTAGTACGGAGCCTTGTGGTACTCCATACTGAACTTGTGATCGATATGACATCTCTTCGTTTATTACTACAAACTGATAACAGTCATATAAGTATGATTTGAACCATGCCAATGCAATTCCACTAACGCCAACATCATTTTCTAAAAGAATTTAAAAGAATGCTGTGGCTCTAATATTATCAATCTTGTAAGTAAAGAAGTTCATAAAGTCATTACTGCTGTGCTGTTTGGAAACTTCAGAAGTAGAAGCTTTATTTCTCGTTCTTTTGGCCACTGTTTCGAATAATTACCTTGGGTTGTATTTGTTTTCTTCTAAGAGTGTTGAAAAATAAGCAGATCTAGCAGTTTTAAGGTCTTTCTGTATGCAATAATTCTTTCTTTCCACAAAATGCAAAAAAACTCTAGTTTTGTTTTCTTCCAGTGACGGGTCTGATGAAGCGGATGCTCATGTTCACTCTAATGACCTCTGAAAACATTTGCAAGTTCAAGATTCACATAATATAGGGAAGACAAACATCCTCTGAGATCCCAGTCGTTTTGCAGGGTGACGAGAGGCGAAACATTAACCTACTGTCTGTCAGACACACATCACACATCATGACACCTTCCTCACTCATGAACACACAGCATCCGAACTGCATTCAGGGCACGTCAGGCGCGCAATCCCACAATCCCACAATCCCACAATCCCAGATCCAGCAGTTCCTCCGGAGACTCCACACTGACCTGTCCTCATGTCATGTGACACTCACAGCACATGTGGGTGTTTACTGGATTCAGGCGCATGTAAGTGTGGCTCTGTGAACTGTGCTACATTTCTCTCTGTCTTTATAAAGAAAGCAGCGAGGAAGGGATGGCTCGGGGGTTTGGGATCTGGTTGTGATTCTTTATAAAGAAAGCAGCGAGGAAGGGATGGCTCGGGGGTTTGTGATCTGGTTGTGATGGCCTATATAACAGCAGTGATGACACACAGAGCAAGATGAAGCTGCACAGAAGAAAACAGCACCAACCACATCGCATCAGTGGAGTCCGGCTCGTATATCAGACACTGTGATGCTCAGAATACTGTGTCTATAAGCTCATGCAGAATTGAGACCCTTGTGTGTGTGTGTGAGTGCGTGTGTGTGAACTGTATGAAATGTATTACAGCATTTCTCTGTGTTTGCATTTGATATCAGGCAAACACAAACACACAACAGAAGACAGTAGAGAGAGAGAGAGAGATGAGGATGAGATGGAGGACAGAGAGAGAGAGAGAGAGAGAGAGAGAGAGAGAGAGAGATGGAGGACAGACAGGTAGATGATGTGGCGAGACGCGATACCTTTCTGGGGAAGAGGATTTTTCTGAGTTGACGGACATGAGCAAGCCGCTCGCTCCCGAGAGAAGACCGGAGCAGAAGCAGGGACGAATAAAACACTTTCTCTCTCGCTCTCTCTGTGTTTCCGGAGCGTTCTGCTGTGAGCGAGGGGAGGGCGCTCGTCCTCCTCCTCTCTTCTCCTCTTCCTTCGAGGATGGAGGACACAGGCTGTGAGACGGAGACGAGAGGACCGTCTCAGTCCTGTTTCCCCGGCCGACTGCTGTTATCCTGCGCTTGCTCGCTCGTCCCCAGCGCCCCCGTTTCCTGAGTGACGATGACAGCGCAGCTCCAACACACTGTGTGTGTCTGTGTGTTCTGCAGCGCTGCACAATAACAGATCTGTGCGCGCAGCGGGCGACACCACTGAGAGCCAGAGGCGGGGGGATCTGAGAGGAAACCACAGTGTCTCTCGCTCGCTCTCTCTCTCTGCTCCCCTCACACAGTCCAGCGCTCCGTCTGTTACGACATCCTGTATCTCAGGGCAACGCTCTCTCGCTCGCCCGCACGCTCTCTCTCTCTCCCCCATTTTACAGCTGCTC
>CM040787.1:32217776-32237776 GCA_022829085.1 Abramis brama
ACAATAGGGGAATGCAGAGATATGCAAAACACTTGAGTCTATACAAATTCACAACTCTGCATCTTGCATCAGAAAATCAATCATACAACTAATACATCAGTAATCCTTTTCAACAATTGAGATGTCTTTACGATTGTTCTGTATTGAAGTCAGAGAATCGTAAAAAACCTTTAACTCAGTGGAAAATAGTCTACCATTTGGTACAATTAACATATATTTTGCTTTGTGTATATGATATTTCCCAAATAAAAGTAAAATTTTTGTTATATTATCCATTTCCAATAAACCGGTATCACAATCCATAAACAAGACCATTACATCAGTTATTGTGACAAATTTGTAAAACACCTAAAAAATAAACAGAGAAACTTTGGACCAAATTAACTTGGTATACTTACAACTAAAAAATAAATGTACAATTGTTTCTGTTTCCTCTTTACAAAAACAACATAATGGAGAAACCCCTTCTTTAAACTTACTGATAAAATCATTACATGGATAATATCTATTTATTATTTTAAAGTGAGTTTCTTTGACTTTATTAGGAATTACATATTTATTAATATCTGACCACAGATTCTGAAAAAGAAGGGAATGAAAATCCTGTTTCCATTTCATCAATGCCTTAAGCTCAATTTATACTTCTGCGTCGAACTCACTCCGTAGCTACGTCGTAGCCTGTGTGTAGCGCGCGTACCCTTCGGCGTACCCTGACGCGCACCTCTCCAAAAATGTAACAACGCGTCAACTCTACGCGGACGCAAGCGCTGTGATTGGTCTGCTAGGACCGCTCTCTCAGGTTTCACATGCTCCCTCTGCAAGTGTAATTGTGCGTCAACGCAATTACACTTTCAATAAGGATTCATATTGTAAACCCTTTGACTTGGAAAGATCTTTGCTAAATTTAATAGAACATTTTCGACACTCATGAACAATTCCCAATTTAAGGTATGAGAAATATTTGTATTTTTTTTAAAGAATCAATTATGTCTTTAATACCCAAACAATAATTAGAATTATGTAACAGAGACGTATTTAATTTCCATAAGCTTCCTTAAGGAACTACAGGTGAGGTCACACATTTCTAACCCGATCCCTGCATGGTCAGTTAAAGGTGCAGTGGAAATAGTACATGATTTATCAAAAGAAATCAGGTTGTCAGATATTAACCAAAGATCAATGCGCGATTTTTGTGTTAAGTCAGATTTAAACCTAGTGAAGGAAGAGGAAATGTCATTATGTAAGAATCTGTAGATATGTATCAATGAGAGATTGGAACATATATCGCTAATTATTTTATTAAAAGTGGTAGTGCCATATCTGGGAGGAAATCTATCATAACATAAATCAGGGGCCTCATTAAAGTCCCCTCCCAAAATGAGTGATGTAGATGGGTATTTTATCTTTAAAGATATCAGTTTGGAGGTTAAATCTGTAAAGAGACAGTTATTAAGATTGGATCCGTTAAAGCCATAGACATTGGCTAAAATAACAATGTGTTCCCCAAATTGGATAACGATAATTAACCATCTGCCTTCATTTGAACGACGTGATTCAAGTACAGTATTTCAATTGTTGATTAAATAAAATCATAACCCCAGCAGAATTATTGGAACCATGACAATAAAAGATTTTACTCCCCCATTGATTGGACCAAAAAATTTCGTCTTTCAAGTTTGAATGCGTTTGTTGCAAAAAATAGACATCTCTGCTTTTCGATTTACAAAATAGAAATTAAGCTTTGCGTTTGGTTAAGTCTCTGATTCCCCTAACATTAAGTGAAAAACAAGTCAACTTAATTGACATAAAACAATAAACAAGAACGTATAACCAAAATAAATTGTTTAGCAAATAAAACAAGAGCTTTCTTTACGGATTAAGATAAGATGAAAACAAAAAAAAAGGAAGTGCAACACTAGCCCGAACCTCCTCACTGTATTATGAACCAGTTTTTCATATTTCCAGCTGGAACCCTAACAAAAAACAAGTTCCAAGAGGATGACAAACCTCGCTATACGAATTATAACCGCCACTTAAGAGTCACTACATATTGTCCACTGTGACTTTCTTCCCATCGATGATGGCAACCGAACCCTGAAACCCAGCACGTTTACCTTCAAGTCTAGCTTGATTCACGAGTGGCCATAGTTTATTTAGACTTTCCCTTGCACGTTGTGTTAAGTCCTCCGTTATCCTAATGTTCTTTTGTTTGAGAATTTCGGAATGCTTCGCGTCGGCCCACATGCGGTCATGGTGCGTGCGAGAGATGAACCGTACTATAATGCCACAAGGCTGAGTGAGTCCTTTCTTTCCAAGCCTGTGGGCCACTCGATGGAAGACTGGAGAACATCTGCCAGACCTGGTGAAACATAACCTAATATGTCCATCACAGCCATCTTCACATTTTCACCTTCCATTTCAGGATTTTGATTGCCTCCAATTCGTCCAGCTTTTCCCAGAGTTGCTTGTTTTTGGTCTTTAAGGACGTGACTTCATCCTTCATCCCATTGGAGTTAGTAACAGCAAGGTCGGCCTTGTCGGAGATCGCGTCCATTTTAACTCCGAGATCAGCGATGCGGCTCGAGTTACACGAGACAGTTTTCAATTGCCGTCAAGTTCTCAAAAAAAACGTCTTGTTTTTTCCCTAGCTTCTCAATTGCTTCCAAGAGAACAGCATTTGATGGCTCTGTAGTGTGTCGTCGCATCTTCGACTGTGGACTCTTGGTAGGAGTATCAGGTAGAGATGTTGTAGCAGCGACCTTTTCTCCCTCGACAGGTGTCTGTGCGTAATCATGCACGCGTTTCACTGCTAAAGCGTCTTCCATTTGTTGCGAAACGTGGAGGAAATTAGATTTGTGACAAAAGCGAATTATTATGATTGATAGAAAGAGCAGTCACTTCTCAGTTAGCATGCTAGTTTCCAAAAAAGTTTGTATGTGAAACATGCATCATCCTCAAAAAAAAAAAGAAAAAAAGAAATTCCAGTAATAAGGGTTCTTGAATTTGTTCAGTTATATAAAATACTGTTTGTACTCACATGAGAACACTTTAGGTCAAGAATTACACCTTAAAGTCTAAGAGCAGCTAACAACATGACTTACACAGGCGCCATCTTGGCCCCCTACTAACTAGTGGTCGACCGATATGGGATTTTTAATGGCCGATGCCGATATTGAGAAAGCAATCTGGCCGATTGGCCGATAAAATACATGTGAATACAGTAAATGAGAGACATAAAGAATATTGGTGAAACTAAATGAACATTTATTGTACATACTATTTATGCAAAATTCTTTTTGCAATAAAAAATATTTACTAAGAAATTAAAATGTAAACAAAAAGGTAAGGTAACACTTCAATAAATAAAGTTTTAGTGCAGCTTCTTGTCTGCTTTAATATTTACAGTCATTTTTTCAGTCACATAAATAATTACTGCTGCTTACTGCAGGTTACAAATAACATTTATCAAAGGGGCTATATGCTTTTTTCTGAAATTTAAACTCGCGACTGACACCTGTGGCCAAAAAACGGAACTGCTCTTCCTTTCTGCTCGCTCTCGTACGTGCACACTTCACAAGTCATCCGCTGCAAAGAAGTCAACATTATGTTTACAGAGGTAAGAACAGTCAAATACATATATTGTTTGAGAAACTAAGTTTGTTTGCTGACTAGCGGTGGTGGCAGAGTGATCTGAAACGTTTAACATGAACGCGCTTGACGTCACATCCGCAGACAACGCGCGAAAAATCCGACCCGACAGAAAATAGGAAAAATAGGATACAGGCTTATAGGTGCACCCACTGTGAGCTGACAAGGTGTCAGTATGCTCATCAGGAGATGTTTGAGTCATACATGGTCAAATAAAAAGGCTATTGTTACGTTTATTTTGGGGAAACAGTTGCATATAGCCCCTTTAATGAACCAATCTAAACAATATTCATAAATTAATGACAAAATAGTATGTGAAATTACATACATTTTATGTACAATGCATAGTTAAATATAAATCTCACATAGTTTATTTACACTATTTACTTTAAACAGGTTGTTTTACTTCAAGTATATTTAAATAATAATGATTTATGTGTTTAGTTTTGCTTGTTTGTTTCTTTAAAACGTTGCAAGCCGTCACATGTATTTGCATGACATACATGAACCGCCAGACTAGGAACTTGGGGGTCATCTTTGACAGTACCCTATCATTTGATGCTCACATTAATAACATAACCAGGTCTTGTTATTTTCATCTCCGCAATATTGCTCGCCTCCGTTCATTTCTCACTCCGCGTAGTTCCTCTATTCTTGTTCATTCGCTTGTCACCTCCCGCATCGATTATTGTAACTCTCTATTATCTGGCTTACCACACAAATCTCTTCATAAACTCCAGCTGATTCAGAATTCTGCAGCTCGTATCATAACCCGGACTTCACCTATTCAACACATAACCCCATCACTTCAACAGCTACATTGGCTTCCTATCAACTTTCGGATTGAATTTAAAATTCTCCTCCTCACATACAAATCTCTTCATCACCTCGCTTCACCTTACCTTTCAGACCTCTTACATCCCTACACCCCTTCTCGAACTCTCCGTTCCTCTTCACTGGGTCTCCTTCATACACCTTCCGCTCGCCTAACCACCATGGGCCATAGGGCCTTTAGTCGTGTTTCTCCACGTCTTTGGAATTCTCTCCCAGTCAACATCCGTAATTCTGACTCTTTAGCTCAATTTAAAGTCAAACTTAAAACTCACTTATTTAGAACTGCTTATCTTCTATGATTACTTTGTGCACTCAAGTCCAGTATTTTTATTCTTTATTTATTTATCTTTGTTGCTGTTTTTTATTGACATTGTTATTTACTGTTATTTTCTGTTTTAATATTGTTACTGTTGCTACTTGTTGTACGGTGACCTTGAGTGGTTTGAAAGGCGCCTTAAATAAAATGCATTATTATTATTATTATTATTATTATGAACATATGAAAATGTATACTACACACGATATTACGCCAATCATGGATAAATAAATACAGTAGATAGTGAATAACATTTTCAAGGATTTATTTTCAAATGTAATATTATTACATAGTGTTCTCCTCTCATCCACCTCACGCGACCACTGATCTGTAATGCACGCGAGTGACGCGACCCAGCTTTTCCGTGCACGCGAGTCCGTTGGAAAACAGCGTCTAGTTTAAATGTAACCCGAGAACAACGCGCGTATCTGAGGAACAGCCAGTCACAGGATTTTTGACTGTTTGTGAGGTAAAATGTTTTCAGTTTTGTTTGAATTCGTTTATATCACATCTGTGACCCCCACTGGAGCTACCGCTGGGCTACGGATCTGACATATCACGGTACTGTTTGAATAGACTCCGCTGCACACCGGAGTGTTTTTGTGTGTAACACAATGTAACGTCAGGTTAGAAAGCGAATGCGAATGGTCATTTACTGTGTCTGTCAGATGTCTGCTTCACTTCTGAGTGGCTTGTCTTACGGTGCTGGGCGGAGCAGAGCCAGTGTATTCAGTTCATTCACGCTCGCTCTGTTCGCGTCAGTGGAAAAAAGCACTAATGCACAGTCACAAACTGTTTTGAAATATATCGGCCAAACGGAAAGATTTATCGGCCGATGCCGATATCTAAAAAATTCCAAATATCGGCCGATATATCGGCCTCGGCGATATATATCGGTCGACCACTACTACTAACCCTACTCATCACAGAACACTTCACACACACTCTCTCTCACATCACAGAACACTTCACACACACTCTCTCTCACATCACAGAACACTTATGTGTTTTATTATGTGTACAATTAACCCATTCCCCCTGTGGACACTGCTGGAGGTGATCTCAGGATTTACTATTTTGTGGGGACATTTGGTTTCTCTCACACACTCTCTCACACACACACACTGTCAGAGATGTCAGAGGATCCACTGCACTTCCTATGACGTGCAACACAACAGGCTGGACGACACTGGCCTGATCACCACGGCAACCGGCAGACTGTGATTAGCTGAAGAACAGCAGAAACGAGGAAGGAGAGAGAATGATGCGACTCTCTGTTTCTCACTGATGTTTTAGGGGTCAGAATCGAGGCTGCTTGAAGAGGCTATCTTTACATGGCCTACTTACACACACACACACACACAGACACACTCACCCACCCACACACACAGAGAGAGAGAGAGAGAGAGAGAGACAGTGTGTGTGTGAGTGAGTGAGAGTGTGAGTGAGTGAGTGAGTGAGTGAGTGAGTGTGTGAGAGTGTGAGAGTGTGAGTGAAGGATCTGTGGGTGCTTCTCAATATCCCTCCTCGTCTCCTCTCTCCTCCGTCCTCCATCCTATGACCCGGAAACCAATCGAGCTCAGCCATCTTGAAGGACATCTCAATTCTCTAAGTGAGGATCGAGGAGTCAAGGATCGAGGAAGCGAGGATCGAGGAGTGAGGATCGAGGAAGCGAGGAGTGAGGAGGCGAGAATTGAGGAGGCGAGGATCGAGGAGTGAGGATCGAGGAGTGAGGATCGAGGAGGCTTCCTGAGGAGTGAGGTTCGAGGAGTGAGGATCGAGGATGAGGATCGAGGAGTGAGGAGTGAGGATCGAGGAGTGAGGAGGCAAGGATCGAGGAGTGAGGATCGAGGAGTGAGGATCGAGGAGGCTTCCTAAGGAGTTATGAGCGAGGAGTGAGGATCGAGGAGTGAGGAGGCTTCCTGAGGAGTGAGGATCGAGGAGTGAGGATCGAGGAGGCTTCCTAAGGAGTTATGAGCGAGGAGTGAGGATCGAGGAGTGAGGAGGCTTCCTGAGGAGTGAGGATCGAGGAGTGAGGAGGCTTCCTGAGGAGTTATGAGCGAGGAGTGAGGATCGAGGAGTGAGGAGGCAAGGATCGAGGAGTGAGGAGGCTTCCTGAGGAGTTATGAGCGAGGAGTGAGGATCGAGGAGTGAGGAGGCTTCCTGAGGAGTGAGGATCGAGGAGGCTTCCTAAGGAGTTATGAGCGAGGAGTGAGGATCGAGGAGTGAGGATCGAGGAGGCTTCCTAAGGAGTTATGAGCGAGGAGTGAGGATCGAGGAGTGAGGAGGCTTCCTGAGGAGTGAGGATCGAGGAGTGAGGATCGAGGAGTGAGGAGGCTTCCTGAGGAGTGAGGATCGAGGAGTGAGGAGGCTTCCTGAGGAGTGAGGATCGAGGAGTGAGGAGGCTTCCTGAGGAGTTATGAGCGAGGAGTGAGGATTGAGGAGTGAGGAGGCTTCCTGAGGAGTGAGGATCGAGGAGTGAGGATCGAGGAGGCTTCCTGAGGAGTGAGGATCGAGGAGTGAGGATCGAGGAGTGAGGATCGAGGAGGCTTCCTAAGGAGTTATGAGCGAGGAGTGAGGATCGAGGAGTGAGGAGGCTTCCTGAGGAGTGAGGATCGAGGAGTGAGGATCGAGGAGTGAGGAGGCTTCCTGAGGAGTGAGGATCGAGGAGTGAGGAGGCTTCCTGAGGAGTTATGAGCGAGGAGTGAGGATCGAGGAGTGAGGAGGCTTCCTGAGGAGTGAGGATCGAGGAGTGAGGATCGAGGAGGCTTCCTGAGGAGTGAGGATCGAGGAGTGAGGATCGAGGAGTGAGGATCGAGGAGGCTTCCTAAGGAGTTATGAGCGAGGAGTGAGGATCGAGGAGTGAGGAGGCTTCCTGAGGAGTGAGGATCGAGGAGTGAGGAGGCTTCCTGAGGAGTTATGAGTGAGGAGTGAGGATCGAGGAGTGAGGAGGCAAGGATCGAGGAGTGAGGAGGCTTCCTGAGGAGTTATGAGCGAGGAGTGAGGATCGAGGAGTGAGGAGGCTTCCTGAGGAGTGAGGATCGAGGAGGCTTCCTAAGGAGTTATGAGCGAGGAGTGAGGATCGAGGAGGCTTCCTAAGGAGTTATGAGCGAGGAGTGAGGATCGAGGAGTGAGGAGTGAGGAGGCTTCCTGAGGAGTGAGGATCGAGGAGGCTTCCTAAGGAGTTATGAGCGAGGAGTGAGGATCGAGGAGTGAGGATCGAGGAGGCTTCCTAAGGAGTTATGAGCGAGGAGTGAGGATCGAGGAGTGAGGAGGCTTCCTGAGGAGTGAGGATCGAGGAGTGAGGATCGAGGAGTGAGGAGGCTTCCTGAGGACTGAGGATCGAGGAGTGAGGAGGCTTCCTGAGGAGTGAGGATCGAGGAGTGAGGAGGCTTCCTGAGGAGTGAGGATCGAGGAGTGAGGAGGCTTCCTGAGGAGTTATGAGCGAGGAGTGAGGATCGAGGAGTGAGGAGGCAAGGATCAAGGAGTGAGGAGGCTTCCTGAGGAGTTATGAGCGAGGAGTGAGGATCGAGGAGTGAGGAGGCTTCCTGAGGAGTGAGGATCGAGGAGGCTTCCTAAGGAGTTATGAGCGAGGAGTGAGGATCGAGGAGTGAGGATCGAAGAGGCTTCCTAAGGAGTTATGAGCGAGGAGTGAGGATCGAGGAGTGAGGAGTGAGGAGGCTTCCTGAGGAGTGAGGATCGAGGAGGCTTCCTAAGGAGTTATGAGCGAGGAGTGAGGATCGAGGAGTGAGGAGGCTTCCTGAGGAGTGAGGATCGAGGAGTGAGGATCGAGGAGTGAGGAGGCTTCCTGAGGACTGAGGATCGAGGAGTGAGGAGGCTTCCTGAGGAGTGAGGATCGAGGAGTGAGGAGGCTTCCTGAGGAGTTATGAGCGAGGAGTGAGGAGTGAGGAGGCTTCCTGAGGAGTGAGGATCGAGGAGTGAGGATCGAGGAGGCTTCCTGAGGAGTGAGGATCGAGGAGTTAGGAGGCTTCCTGAGGAGTGAGGATCGAGGAGTGAGGATCGAGGAGTGAGGATCGAGGAGGCTTCCTGAGGAGTGAGGATCGAGGAGTGAGGATCGAGGAGTGAGGAGGCTTCCTGAGGAGTGAGGATCGAGGAGTGAGGAGGCTTCCTGAGGAGTGAGGATCGAGGAGTGAGGAGGCTTCCTGAGGAGTGAGGAGGCTTCCTGAGGAGTTATGAGCGAGGAGTGAGGATCGAGGAGTGAGGATCGAGGAGTGAGGAGGCTTCCTGAGGAGTGAGGAGGCTTCCTGAGGAGTGAGGAGGCTTCCTGAGGAGTGAGGAGGCTTCCTGAGGAGTGAGGAGGCTTCCTGAGGAGTTATGAGCGAGGAGTGAGGATCGAGGAGTGAGGAGGCTTCCTGAGGAGTCATGAGCGAGGATGCACAGGTGTATCCTTTGCGGAAGAGTTTTATGTGACGCACATATCAATTCTCCTCCCCCTCCACATCGGTCACAATCATTTTAATTTATTTGCAGTTTATATACACCATACATCTCACATATTTCAACAGGGTATGTTGCTTTATTATTATTTATTATGAATTTCTTAAATAACCAAACTAATACAACATAAGGGCAGATCCTTTGAGCGCTGCTGATGACGCTGTGAAGTGACCCTCGAGTGATCAAGTATTCCAATGTATAAAAAAGCTTTCATTCGATCCCTCCGTCCTCGTTTTCTTTCACCGCATCCTACAAGCGTGGAGCTGAGACTCGAGGAAAGGAAACGTGGATGCAAAAATAAGAATTGAGAAGCACCCTGTGTGTGTGTTCACTTCTGCTGCAGTGTCCTGATCATGTGTGATCGGTGCCACCTGCTGGCCTGAAGCAGCACACACTGAACACACACTCTCTCTCTCTCTCTCTCTCTCTCACACACACCAAATCAAATTTTATTTATAAAGCAGATTTAAAATCAACCTTGGTTGGCCAAAGTGTTGTACATCAAAGAAAAACAGAAAAGGCAAAAATGGATAGAAAAATGTACATAAAAATGAAGACAAGAAACAGGGTTAGGGTTACAAAGAATTGAAAGCACAAGAGAAAAGATGAGTTTTAAGCATAGATTTACATTCCGCTAGCGTAGAAGCAGCTCTAACATGTAGGGTTAGGCTATTCCACAGCCGAGGACCAGGTTAGGGTTAGGGTTAGTTAGTCGTTAACCCTAACGCTGGATCACCTCTGCAGTGTAAGCGAGATCGAGGGACAGAAGATGTTGATCACCTGACCTGTGATCTGGGTGGGTTGTGATTCACGATTAAGTCAGAGAGTTAGGTACTATACGGTTATCCGGACCACACCTGACCACACGTGACCACAACCGCTCTTGGTTGGTCGTAACCCCAGTGACGGGTAGGTTTAGGGGCGGGGTTGGGGTAGGTCATCACATGTGGTCCGGATAACCGTATAGTACCGAGAGATATTTAGGGGCTTGATTACTTTGCTAGCGGTGCTATTCATTTGTTTGTTTAATTTAAGACTACTATCAAGATAAAAACCCAAGTTTTTAACGTTGGCTGTGAGGTGTGGTGTGAGGGTCCCTAAGAGCTCATTTGGACCAAATACAATGATTTGGGTTTTATCATCATTCAATAACATGAAATTATTTGTAAGCCACAGTTTAAGTTGATGAAGACATGCATCTAATCTCTCAAATGCTTGGCTATCTTTGTGTTTTATAGGTATGTAGATTTGGGTGTCATCCGCGTAGCAGTGGTAAGACACACCATATCTACTCATGCTGGTTCCCAGGGGTAACATATGCAGAGAGAACAGCAGAGGTGCCAGGACCGACCCCTGGGGCACACCACTGTGAGGCGGGGCGCTGAGGGCGCTCGACACTATAGCACTCTCTCTCTCCCTCTCTCTCTCTCTCTCATCCGACCCCTGGGGCACACCACCCTGAGGCGGGTCGTATTAACTGAGAAACTTGTGGTAGATAATAAGGACATCAGAAATAAACTTGAAATGCTAATCATAAACACAGAGAGACAGACGATGGTCAGGTACAGTTTCTGTCTTTAAATTCTACAGATACTAATTGAACAAACCCTTGTTTCAACAACTGGTGTGTATAATAAAACAAAGACACACAACTATAACAGTAACACAGACAAACATCACGGAAGGCAACCACACACACACACACACACACACTCTCTCTCTCTCTCACACACACACACACACTCTCTCTCTCTCACACACACACACACACACACACACACTCTCTCTCTCTCTCTCACTCTCTCTCTCTCACTCTCACAAACACACACACACAGCTGTTGCTGCTGATACATACTGATGATTATGATGGTGAATGGTGATATTTATGGAAATGTATGGAAAGGATTTGCCCTCATTAACTGGTGATAACTGTCAACACGGTTTCGTAACAGCAGTGGCAGTAAACACGAGGAAGTGCCCGCGCCGTTGCCATTAGTAACTGACCTCGCTTCACGAGCGCGCGCGCACACACACACACACACACACACGCCCTCCTCACCTGCGATGCTGACCCGTCTTATCCTTCTTTCCTCTCGGCCTCCTCTTCCGCGCTTGAATGGCCAACACTGGAGAACCGGAGAACCGAACCGACAGAAGACACACACATCAGTGACAGAAGACACACACATCAGTGACAGATGCACCGCTCACACACTACTGCTCTGTCCGTGTGTGTATGAGTGACATGAGTGCTGACGGGAGTGTAGTGTGTACTAGATAGGGGATTGATGTTTCTCACCCTTTCTAGAGCTCATGATGATGTTCCTCAAGCCGGGATCTCTCTCCTGCGCGTCACCGCTGCCGACGCGCGCTCACGCACCGACGGGGCCGCGCACAGGCCATCGCGCTCATGAGTATTAATGATGTATCATCGAGACGCGTCACTGATTGGATGAAAGGAAGACGTTGGTAAGTGGGCGTTAACTTAAACAAATATATTACTACTGCAAAGAATTGGACATAATGTTACCAAGCAACGTCAGGATAATCTAATTAACATTCACAACTAGCTTTCCCCATCAGCCATTAGATTTACATATTTGAGTGCAAAATCAACTGCAATGTAGGTATTAAATTTAGGTGTATTAAATATGTGTGTTATTTTATATAAAAAATTAAAATGTATTTTTAACATTATCGCTTGTATGGTAATGCCACTGTGTTTGAATACTAATAATGCTATATATGTGTTTCTGGCGCTGTCACGTCTAATCGTGTAATCTGATTTGCAGTGTGGTATGATTGACAACGCTATAAGCCAATGACATGCGTCGAGGGGCGGGGTTTTTTGGGAGTGTTCGTTTCCGGGGTATGAGCGAGTCAGATGAAACACGTGTGTGTATGTTTTGCGGCAGTTCGTCTCGTATTCACACGCACACATAGTAAGATTAGATCCAGTGCTCAGAATCTGCTGTTTCTGAAGAGATTTGATGAGTTCTGTTCTTTCAGATCGGTGCTGTTTTGTTCTCATTCTGTGTTAAAGCGCATTTCTTTCTGTCCGAAAAGAAGCATTAGAAGATTCAGCTTTACCGTCACGCACTCTTCGAAGATGTAAGTACACGGGTATTATCAAAGCTGAGTGAAATATAGTCGCTATAATCATCCAGAATAAGAATATTGCAGTGTGTATAGTGACTGAAACTGGAGTAAATGTAGACAGTTCAGAGTCAGACCTGGTCCTGGAGAGAGAGACACACACACACACACACACACACACACACATTACACACGCGTTACCTGAACACTTTTCCTTCATTGCGGGAATTATTTTAGCAGTGATGTAAAAATTTGAAGGCCGTTTGTCAAGTTGACAGATTACACTGAGAGTTCCTACATTGTTTGATTTATCTGTGACTCTCATAAAAACATAAACAAACAAACAAGCTGTGAAACAAACTAAAGTAGAAAGTGCGAAGTCTTTGTGTCCTTATCAAAAGACTGTTTGCTCACACACACACTCTCTCTCTCTCTCTCTCTCTCTCTTCTCTCTCCTCTCTCTCTCTTCTCTCTCTCTTTTCTCTCTCTCTCTCTCTCTCTCTCTCTTTTCTCTCTCTCTCTCTCTCTCTCTCTCTCTCTCTCTCTTTTCTCTCTCTCTCTCTCTCTCTCTCTTCTCTCTCTCTCTCTCCTCTCTCTCTCTCTCTCTCAAATTCAAATTCAAATTCAATGAGCTTTATTGGCATGACTTGTACAGTATTGCCAAAGCATTGGCCATTACATAAATGGACATTACATACACAAATAATCAATAAATTCAATAAATCAATCAGTAAACAAATGTATGAATATATTTATATAAACAAGAAAAAAAAGAAAAAAAACACCTTTGTACATTAGTACCAACATTCAGACGAGATAAGGATGATTCTGACTTTGGTTTTGTCCACTGGCTGACTCTCGTAGTTTGTGGCTGTCACATATTTTGCTGCTGTTGTGATTGAGCTGGAGTTCTCACCCAAAATATGATTTAATTTTTCTGAATTTGGTAGTGCCATAAAATTTGGTTCTAGTTGTTGGAATCTAGTGAAATAGTCTGATCTAATGCTGTGATAGTGATCACAGTGTATCAGGAAGTGTTCTTCTGTCTCCACCTCTCCCTGAGAGCACAGTGAACACAGCCTCTGCTCTCTCGGCTGCCATCTCTGCCTGTGCCGGCCTCTCTCTACAGCCAGACTGTGGTCACACACACACACACTCACACACACACCTCTCTCTACAGCCAGACTGTGGTCACACACACACACACACACACACACCTCTCTCTACAGCCAGACTGTGGTCACTCAGCCTGTACTTGGTCAGGGTCTTTCTCATTTTATGCTCTTTCACACAGCTCAGGTATTCTGCTGGTGTATAGTCTCTTTTCAGGTGTAAATAGAGTTCCATCTTCTTTTGTGATTTAGTAGCATCTTTCCAATAGGTAATGTAATTTTGTTTTTGTAATTTAATAATTTGGTTGGGCCAGATAGTGCAGTGCTGGTCTGGCTGTAGTTTCAGCATGAGCTGTGAGAGTGCGCTCCGGTGCCGGTTCTGCTCCTGACACCGCAGGGCCTCAGCTGGTATGAGCTCGGGTCACTGCACTCCGGTGCCGGTTCTGCTCCTGACACCGCAGGGCTTCAGCTGGTATGAGCTCGGGTCACTGCGCTCCGGTGCCGGTTCTGCTCCTGACACCGCAGGGCTTCAGCTGGTATGAGCTCGGGTCACTGCACTCCGGTGCCGGTTCTGCTCCTGACACCGCAGGGCTTCAGCTGGTATGAGCTCGGGTCACTGCGCTCCGGTGCCGGTTCTGCTCCTGACACCGCAGGGCTTCAGCTGGTATGAGCTCGGGTCACTGCGCTCCGGTGCCGGTTCTGTTCCTGACACCGCAGGGCTTCAGCTGGTATGAGCTCGGGTCACTGCGCTCCGGTGCCGGTTCTGCTCCTGACACCGCAGGGCTTCAGCTGGTATGAGCTCGGGTCACTGCGCTCCGGTGCCGGTTCTGTTCCTGACACCGCAGGGCTTCAGCTGGTATGAGCTCGGGTCACTGCGCTCCGGTGCCGGTTCTGCTCCTGACACCGCAGGGCTTCAGCTGGTATGAGCTCGGGTCACTGCGCTCCGGTGCCGGTTCTGTTCCTGACACCGCAGGGCTTCAGCTGGTATGAGCTCGGGTCACTGCGCTCCGGTGCCGGTTCTGCTCCTGACACCGCAGGGCTTCAGCTGGTATGAGCTCGGGTCACTGCGCTCCGGTGCCGGTTCTGCTCCTGACACCGCAGGGCTTCAGCTGGTATGAGCTCGGGTCACTGCGCTCCGGTGCCGGTTCTGCTCCTGACACCGCAGGGCCTCAGCCTGGTATGAGCTCGGGTCACTGCGCTCCGGTGCCGGTTCTGCTCCTGACACCGCAGGGCCTCAGCCTGGTATGAGCTCGGGTCACTGCGCTCCAGGTGCCGGTTCTGCTCCTGACACCGCAGGGCCTCAGCCTGGTATGAGCTCGGGTCACTGCGCTTCAGGTGCTGGTAGAACTTCACAGCTCTTTTTTGGATAGTGATCGGCAGGGGGTATTGTCCTAATTCAGCTCTGCACGAGTTGTTTGGTGTCGCTCTGTTTACTTTTAGGATGCTTTTACAAATTTGGGTATGCAGAGTTTCGATTTCCTCTTTTTCCCATTTTGAGAAATCTTGGGTTTTCAGAGGTCCCCATATCTCGCTGCCATACAGAGCAATGGGTTCAATTATTGCTTTTAGGATTTTTAGCCAGGTTTGAATTGGAATTTCATGTCGAATAGTGTTTTTAATCATGTAGAAGACTCTCATTGCTTTTGCTTTCAGTTCATTCACAGCCAGATTAAAGTTCCCTGTTGAACTCAGCTTTAGTCCCAGATATGTGTATTCGTGGGTGTGTTGGAGGACTTGGTTTCCTGCTTTGAAGACATATTTATTTTCCCTACACCTGGATCTATTTTGAAAAATCATTATTTTTGTTTTAGCTAAGTTAATTTTGAGAGCCCACGTTAGACTGAATGTCTCTACGACGTCGAGGAGCTGTTGTAGTCCCTCTTTAGTTTCTGACAGAATGACTAGATCATCTGCAAAGAGGAGACATCTGACCTCTGAGTCCGTCAGGGCTGGGCCGGGGGCAGTGGAGTTATTTAATGCTTTGGCTAATTCATTTATATAGATGTTAAATAGAGTGGGGCTCAATGGGCAACCTTGTCTGACTCCTTGATTTTGGGGGAAAAATTCTGTTCGACTATTCCCTATTTTTACAGCACATGTGTTGTTTTTATACATGGTGTTTATCAGATCAAATGTTTTCCCTCCAATCCCATTTTCCAGTAGTTTTAGGAAGAGTCCTTCGTGCCAGATCGAGTCGAAAGCCTTCTCAAAGTCAATAAAGCAAGCGAAGACTTTGGATTTATTCTGGTAAACATGTTTATCGATGATGGTGTGGAGGGTGTAGATGTGGTCAGATGTTCTGTGTTTGGGCAGAAAACCAATCTGACTTTTGTCCAGAATTTTGTGGGTTTTAAGAAAGTTCTGCAGTCTTACATTAATAATGGAACAGAATATTTTCCCCAGGTTGCTATTGACACATATGCCTCTGTAATTGTTTGGCTCATATTTGTCTCCTTGTTTAAAGATCGGTGTAATCAGGCCTTGGTTCCAGGAGTCGGGGAAATATCCTACACTCAAAACAATATTGAATAATTTGATTATTGCAGTTTTGAATTTGTCGTTGGTGTATTTGATCATTTCGTTTAATGTTCCATCAATGCCACATGCCTTGTTGGGTTTTAAAGCATGTAGTCTCTCTGTAAGCTCATCTACAGTGATTGGGAAATCTAGGGGGTTCTGGTTGTCTTTAATTTTTTCTTTCAGGATTTCTAATTTGGTTTTTAATTCATTTCGAGCAGGATTTGTTTCAGGTGTTTTGTACAGATTTTCAAAGTGTGTCCTCCATATGTCCCCGTTCTGAATGGCCAGTTCTTCCTGCTGTGGTCTATAGAGAGTGTTCCAGTTGTTCCAGAAGTTACTGGTATTTATGGACTCCTCCATTTCTTGAAATAATTGTTCTGTGTGTTTTTCCTTTTTTACTCTTAGAGTTTGTTTGTACAGTCTAAGAGCTTCATGATATTGATGGCGGAGTTCTTCATTGTCAGGATCTCTGTGTTTTTGATTTGACAGATTTCGTACAGTTGTTCGGATATGTTTGCACTCACTGTCAAACCACATTTCGCTGGTGTTTTTTGGTTTTCTTTTTGATGATTTCTTTTTCAAATTGCACATGGATGCTGTTTGGTGGAAAATGTTGGTAATGTCACTTAGTGCCAGATTTATGCCCAATTTATTTTGTGAATATGTGTTAGTTATAAATTTGTCTAATAATAATTTGATAGTTTGGCTTTCTATTGCATTTTGATAGTTTTCTGTGCTGTTTTTTGTCCACTTGTAGGGTTGTTGCAGCTTCAGTAAATGGGAGGGCTGTCTGCGTGATTCATTGGTATGAGTTCGTCTTAAATATAGCGTAATTTTACAGTGGTCTGACAGAGGTGTTTGAGGACTGACTGTGAATGCTCTGAGATGCACTGGGTCAATGTCTGTGATGAAATAATCGACAGTACTGTTGCCCAGGAAAGAATTAAAGGTATAACAACCAAAAGAGTCTCCCCGTATGCGACCGTTCACTATATACAGGCCCAGTGATCGACAGAGCTCAAGTAGACTTCGCCCACTTCTGTTTGTAAATTGGTCATAATTATTTCTGAGCTGGTATGAGGGCAGAGGGTGGCTGGTGTTTGTATACTTGTCTCCCTGTGTGCTGACAAAGTCTGGTTCATTTCCAGTTCTGGCGTTTAAATCGCCACACATTAACACGTTCCCTGTGGTCTGGAAATGGCTAATCTCATCTTGCAGGATGGAGAAGGTGTCTTCACTGTAATAGGGAGACTCGGCTGGGGGGAGGTATATAGCACACAAGAATATGTCCCGGTCTGTGGAGACGATGTCTTTTTGGATTTTTAACCAAATGTAAAATTTTCCGATTTGTATGGTTTTGATTGAGTCTATGAGATTTGCTCTATACCATATCAGCATCCCCCCTGACTCTCTGCCCTGAGTCACCCCTCTTAGTTTCGTTGATGGTAGAACTACTTCCCTAAATCCAGTCGGGCAGCCAGTGGACAAATCCCTAACATTCCATGTTTCCTGCAGTATTATGATGTCAGAATCATGAATTTCCTTTTTAAAGTCTGAATGTTGGCTCTTAATACCAAAAACAGAGGACCTCAGTCCTTGAATATTCCAACATGTGACTTTTAGAGAATATGAGCTCATTAAATAATTACATTTGTTATTTCAAAACAAGACAGACATCAGTATATTGAATTGACAAATCAAGAAGAATATATTAATATTATGATGTATCTAAGAATATAAACTAATTGCATAAACCAAGTAAAATAAATATGCAAAGACATCACATTCATATTATGTATATACATCCACACATACACACTCATATACATATATACATATATATACATATATATATACATATACACACATTTTTTTTTTTTTAGAAGAATTAATATGAGGTTTCTAAGAATCTGATACAAAATAGACATAAAATAAAAATAAATACACATGCATACACATCCATACTTTTTTTTTTTTTTTTTTTTTTTTTTCTCAAGAAGAATAAATAATAGGTTTCTAAGAATCTGTTTTAAAATAAATAGAAATAAAACACTCACACCGCACACATACACACGCACGCATACAGACAATTTCTAGTGTATCTCTTTTTTTTTTTTTTTTTTTTCGTCACTAACCCATGAGGTGTGAGCACAGCAGAGTCAGCATGTGCTGGATGTGTGAGAGGTCTCTGGATGGAGATGAGGCCGGCTGGCTGTGGACTGTGTTGGGGTGGGTCAGTGATCGGCTGGCTGCTTCAGCGTAGCTCCGGCTGCCCGGCTGCTGCTCCAGCTGATGTTCGTGTGGATGAGAAGGCGAGGGGGCTGCAGGCCGGGTCATGCGGTGTCTTCCAGGGGGAAACACAGGGCCTGTCGTGGGGCTCCTCCGGTCAGAGGTGAAGGGGTGGTGTTTTGAGGGGTGTCCCTGCAGTGGCTCTATGGGGTGTCCATGAGGTCGCTGTGGTGCGCTGGAGCTGCGGTTGAGTGCGATGTCCTTCAGGGTTTTGGCGAAGATGGGGATTGCCCTTCTGTGGAGATGGACATGGTCGTAAAGGCTGCTGAGGTTCAGTGTGGGGTGCTGAGCCAGGTGTACGTTGGGCATTAGGGCACAGTCTCTGGATACTCTAGCATTTATATGCCTGATGGTGTCTGGGTGGAAATCAGAGCGCAGTAGCAGGGTGGAGAGGATGATTTTGGAGTTGGGGAAGTTGGAGGTTGCCTTCTCTGTCACATTAATGAGAGCTGTAGCTACTCTCTCTCGCTGAGCTCTGAGGTCGTTGGTGCCGGTGTGGATGATAATGTGGCTGGGGGAACCCAGCTGCTCTTCACACAAGAGCTCCAGGGCCTTCTGTGTGTTTGGGCACCATATTTTCTTTATGTTTGTTCTTGGAAACAGTTTCTTTTTGTCGATGAACTTGCCATTGGAGTCCATGAGGAGTATAATCTGAGGCTGTGACTGCCTGCAGGAGTCGGATGGAGGAGGGCCGCTGGGCTGGGTCTCTGTGGTCGCTGGAGGAGCCGTCTCCTCTGAGCTCTGCTGTTCTCCTCTCTGTGTCGGCTGCTTCTCCACAGCTGACTCTCTGTCCTCTCTCAGCTTTCTCAACTCTTCCCTCATTACAGACAGCTGATTTTTGTACTCCTCTCCCTGGTTTTTCATTTCTTGGGTTTCTTTCTTAAGGATTTCTATTTCTTTCCTGTAATCTGCTTCTTTCTCTGTTGGATCAGTCTCCTTCACTGCTCGATGCATCTCCTCTCTCAGCTGCAGCAGCTCCAGCTCCATCTCCCTGAACTTCTCCTTCATGTCGCTGATGATGCTGTGCAGAAGGGAGATCTCCTCACTGTCGTCCCTGGACTGATGGCTGGAGGTCGAGGTGTCTTCTGCACTCTTCTGTGTATTAGGGCTGATCTTGTTCAGCTGAGCTTTCTCTTTAATTTGGAGGAAATCTTTTTCAAATTGTTTCAGCTTCCCCTGAATCATTACAGTCCCATTTTTATATAGGTTAGCTGTTATTGTGACATCAGAATCTGAATCATCTCCTTCTTTAATCTGCAGTTTCCATCCATTACTGATGCCCTTTCTGATCACTGTGGGGTAATGATGTCTGATCGCTGAGTGCCAGGCTTCTGGGTCTTCTGTATAGAATATGATGTTACTGACCTCTCCGGTCCTGTACAGGTCTGAGTACAGGCTTTCTGGACTGTTCTTGAGGAGATTTTCTTTGTGTCTTTTCTTTAGGATCTCATTGGTAGCTTTGGATGGGTATGTTATGGGTATTGATTCTGTCATTGTTCAAATATTTTGACAGTTGCTGGCAGTTGGTTGTTGTTGTTGTTGTTGTTTTATGAATATGTTGATATCCACTGGAGTTAGCCCTTTAACTGTAGCTTAATTTGTTCAAACTCAGTTTTTGGGCAAATCTTTTCCCCAAAATAAAGGTAGTTGATTGTAGATATTGTGTATTATATCTCTACTCACTTAGAGTTCTTCTTTCTTCTCTCTTGTGGCAGTTGTGGGACCTT
>CM040787.1:32242776-32270276 GCA_022829085.1 Abramis brama
CCTACACTCTCATTACCCTACACGCACTCATTACCCTACACGCACTCATTACCCTACACGCACTCATTACCCTACACTCTCTCATTACCCTACACTCTCTCATTACCCTACACGCACTCATTACCCTACACTCTCATTACCCTACACTCTCATTACCCTACACTCTCATTACCCTACACTCTCATTACCCTACACTCTCTCATTACCCTACACGCACTCATTACCCTACACTCTCATTACCCTACACTCTCATTACCCTACACTCTCATTACCCTACACGCACTCATTACCCTACACACTCATTACCCTACACTCTCATTACCCTACACGCACTCATTACCCTACACACTCATTACCCTACACGCACTCATTACCCTACACGCACTCATTACCCTACACACTCATTACCCTACACGCACTCATTACCCTACACACTCATTACCCTACACGCACTCATTACCCTACACTCTCTCATTACCCTACACTCTCATTACCCTACACTCTCATTACCCTACACTCTCATTACCCTACACTCTCATTACCCTACACTCTCATTACCCTACACTCTCATTACCCTACACTCTCATTACCCTACACGCACTCATTACCCTACACGCACTCATTACCCTACGCACTCATTACCCTACACACTCATTACCCTACACGCACTCATTACCCTACACGCACTCATTACCCTACACTCTCATTACCCTACACACTCATTACCCTACACGCACTCATTACCCTACGCACTCATTACCCTACGCACTCATTACCCTACGCACTCATTACCCTACGCACTCATTACCCTACGCACTCATTACCCTACACACTCATTACCCTACACTCTCTCATTACCCTACACTCTCTCATTACCCTACACTCTCTCATTACCCTACACTCTCATTACCCTACACTCTCATATTACCCTACACTCTCATATTACCCTACACGCACTCATTACCCTACACTCTCATTACCCTACACTCTCATTACCCTACACTCTCATTACCCTACACTCTCATTACCCTACACGCACTCATTACCCTACACTCTCATTACACACTCATTACCCTACACACTCATTACCCTACACACTCATTACCCTACACACTCATTACCCTACACACTCATTACCCTACACGCACTCATTACCCTACACTCTCTCATTACCCTACACGCACTCATTACCCTACACGCACTCATTACCCTACACGCACTCATTACCCTACATGCACTCATTACCCTACACGCACTCATTACCCTACACACTCTCATTACCCTACACACACACTCATTACCCTACACACACACTCATTACCCTACACTCTCATTACCCTACACTCTCATTACCCTACACTCTCATTACCCTACACACTCATTACCCTACACACTCATTACCCTACACTCTCATTACCCTACACGCACTCATTACCCTACACTCTCATTACCCTACACTCTCATTACCCTACACTCTCATTACCCTACACGCACTCATTACCCTACACTCTCTCATTACCCTACACGCACTCATTACCCTACACGCACTCATTACCCTACACGCACTCATTACCCTACACACTCTCATTACCCTACACACACACTCATTACCCTACACACACACTCATTACCCTACACTCTCATTACCCTACACTCTCATTACCCTACACTCTCATTACCCTACACACTCATTACCCTACACTCTCATTACCCTACACGCACTCATTACCCTACACTCTCATTACCCTACACTCTCATTACCCTACACGCACTCATTACCCTACACTCTCATTACCCTACACACACTCATTACCCTACTAGGGTTGCGCGATATGCTCCATTTTCATATCGTCCTATCGTCAGCCTGTGAGATCGGCGATACACGATATTATCGTGAGGGGGCGGGGCTTACTTATTTGATTATTAACTTGCTTATTTACTCATCAATTTGCTTGTTTTATTACTTCGTTTTAAATGAGAATCTTTTTTCTATTTTGCTAGCAAAGGTGGAGTGTTTATTAATAGGCTAAATCAGGTTATTTCCTGGTATAGTGAGGTAAAAAAAAGATCCTAATCATTCTTGTATCTGACTCGGAGTATTTCAACATGTCAGCGGGAAATTTACAGACACACATTATCCTCTCATGCCGTTACAGATCTGCAGCATTTTGACTGTTTGACGAGATGTGAACACGTTTTAATTTCTTGATTCAAGAAAGAGTCGGAGTCTGCGATATATGTCCTCCTACCAGTGCTCTCTCTGTCTGGATGCACTTCACATGCGCACCGCACTTCAATAACGCAGGTGTTTTAAATGCCAGGAGAAATCAGAGGCACAAATCTAAAAGTCGATCGGTTATACGCCGACTTAAACTTATGACTTGACTCTGATCAAGGAAAACGGGTTAATCCGTTTACATGACCACATGCATTGTCAGTTTATTCAGCATAATCGAGTTAATAACGTGCATGTAAACGCGCTCAATCCCTGAAAACGAAAGCAGAAACGGACTGAGCTTTCGCTGCATTAACAGCGCATTCTCTCAGAGACGACGATGGATAACGGTAGGCTACAGCAACTATCTTAATTTACTGGCTGAATATTTCTCTTGTGGACTTAGGCTACATTATTGACAGCGAAAAAATTAGAAGAATATTTCTTGTTAAACAAGTTTGAAGTTGCTTGTGATTTTCACAGATGGCAGAGTTTCACAGATGCTTCGTGAACTAAAGACTTGTATTAGGCCTAGGCGGCCTATATCATTTTATTGATATTATTATTATAATTAATATTTTGTAATTGTATTGTTTTTAGTGTTATTCGTGTCATTAAATATTTTGTTAATGTGCTATGGAAACAAAATACTGACGAACAACGATGCCGCGTCTTCATCTAGGCTCTGTATAAAAATTATGCGTCTGTTAAAGCACTCTTGACAATTTGTGAATGGATCACCTTGCAATGAAATTTCGTTGTGGGATGTAGTTTTTGTTTTGTCTGTTTTAAAAACATTTTCTTTGAGGAGTCCTCATACGCGCGTGATATGGCGCAAGTGTGGTTATGTGGTGATGTCGTTATGAATTTAGGCAAGGCAAATATAATTGTAGTTCCTAATTAATTTAATAACTATACTAGCTTAATAATAATAATAATGATTTAATACATTAATGGAAAAACGAGCCAATTATCGTATTGATATCGTCAAAGGCATCTGCCATCGGCGATATCTCTGTCTATCGTCGATACACGATACTATCGTCTATCGGCACAACCCTATACCCTACACACACTCATTACCCTCATTACCCTACACACACTCATTACCCTACACACTCATTACCCTACACACTCATTACCCTACACACTCATTACCCTACACACACACTCATTACCCTACACACACACTCATTACCCTACACACTCATTACCCTACACACTCATTACCCTACACACACACTCATTACCCTACACACTCATTACCCTACACACACACTCATTACCCTACACACACACTCATTACCCTACACACACACTCATTACCCTACACACACACTCATTACCCTACACACACTCATTACCCTACACACACTCATTACCCTACACACACTCATTACCCTACACTCTCATTACCCTACACTCTCATTACCCTACACTCTCATTACCCTACACTCTCATTACCCTACACACACACTCATTACCCTACACACACACTCATTACCCTACACACACTCATTACCCTACACACACTCATTATCCTACACTCTCATTACCCTACACACACTCATTACCCTCATTACCCTACACACACTCATTACCCTACACACACTCATTACCCTACACACTCATTACCCTACACACTCATTACCCTACACACTCATTACCCTACACACACACTCATTACCCTACACACACACTCATTACCCTACACACACTCATTACCCTACACACACTCATTACCCTACACTCTCATTACCCTACACTCTCATTACCCTACACACACTCATTACCCTACACACACTCATTACCCTCATTACCCTACACACACTCATTACCCTACACACTCATTACCCTACACACTCATTACCCTACACACACACTCATTACCCTACACACACACTCATTACCCTACACACACACTCATTACCCTACACACACACTCATTACCCTACACACTCATTACCCTACACACTCATTACCCTACACACACACTCATTACCCTACACACTCATTACCCTACACACACACTCATTACCCTACACACTCATTACCCTACACACTCATTACCCTACACACACACTCATTACCCTACACACACACTCATTACCCTACACACACTCATTACCCTACACACACTCATTACCCTACACACACTCATTACCCTACACACTCATTACCCTACACACTCATTACCCTACACTCTCATTACCCTACACACACTCATTACCCTACACTCTCATTACCCTACACACACTCATTACCCTCATTACCCTACACACACTCATTACCCTACACACTCATTACCCTACACACTCATTACCCTACACACACACTCATTACCCTACACACACACTCATTACCCTACACACACACTCATTACCCTACACACACTCATTACCCTACACACACTCATTACCCTACACTCTCATTACCCTACACTCTCATTACCCTACACACACTCATTACCCTACACACACTCATTACCCTCCACACACTCATTACCCTACACACACTCATTACCCTCATTACCCTACACACACTCATTACCCTACACACTCATTACCCTACACACTCATTACCCTACACACACACTCATTACCCTACACACACACTCATTACCCTACACACACTCATTACCCTACACACACTCATTACCCTACACACACTCATTACCCTCATTACCCTACACACACTCATTACCCTACACACTCATTACCCTACACACTCATTACCCTACACACACACTCATTACCCTACACACACTCATTACCCTCATTACCCTACACACACTCATTACCCTACACACTCATTACCCTACACACACACTCATTACCCTACACACTCATTACCCTACACACACACTCATTACCCTACACACACACTCATTACCCTACACACACTCATTACCCTACACACACTCATTACCCTACACACTCATTACCCTACACTCTCATTACCCTACACTCTCATTACCCTACACTCTCATTACCCTACACTCTCATTACCCTACACACACACTCATTACCCTACACACACACTCATTACCCTACACACACTCATTACCCTACACACACTCATTACCCTACACTCTCATTACCCTACACACACTCATTACCCTACACACTCATTACCCTACACACTCATTACCCTACACACTCATTACCCTACACACTCATTACCCTACACACACACTCATTACCCTACACACACACTCATTACCCTACACACACTCATTACCCTACACACACTCATTACCCTACACTCTCATTACCCTACACTCTCATTACCCTACACACACTCATTACCCTACACACACTCATTACCCTCATTACCCTACACACACTCATTACCCTACACACTCATTACCCTACACACTCATTACCCTACACACACACTCATTACCCTACACACACACTCATTACCCTACACACACTCATTACCCTACACACACTCATTACCCTACACACACTCATTACCCTCATTACCCTACACACACTCATTACCCTACACACTCATTACCACACACACTCATTACCCTACACACACACTCATTACCCTACACACACTCATTACCCTACACACACTCATTACCCTACACACACTCATTACCCTCATTACCCTACACTCTCATTACCCTACACTCTCATTACCCTACACACACACTCATTACCCTACACACACACTCATTACCCTACACACACTCATTACCCTACACTCTCATTACCCTACACTCTCATTACCCTACACACACTCATTACCCTCATTACCCTACACACACTCATTACCCTACACACTCATTACCCTACACACTCATTACCCTACACACTCATTACCCTACACACTCATTACCCTACACACACACTCATTACCCTACACTCTCATTACCCTACACTCTCATTACCCTATACACACTCATTACCCTACACACACTCATTACCCTCATTACCCTACACACACTCATTACCCTACACACACTCATTACCCTCATTACCCTACACACACTCATTACCCTACACACTCATTACCCTACACACTCATTACCCTACACACTCATTACCCTACACACTCATTACCCTACACACACACTCATTACCCTACACACACTCATTACCCTACACACTCATTACCCTACACACTCATTACCCTACACACACACTCATTACCCTACACACACACTCATTACCCTACACACACTCATTACCCTACACTCTCATTACCCTACACTCTCATTACCCTACACACACTCATTACCCTACACACACTCATTACCCTCATTACCCTACACACACTCATTACCCTACACACTCATTACCCTACACACTCATTACCCTACACACACACTCATTACCCTACACACACACTCATTACCCTACACACACACTCATTACCCTACACACACACTCATTACCCTACACACACTCATTACCCTACACACTCTCATTACCCTACACTCTCATTACCCTACACTCTCATTACCCTACACACACTCTCATTACCCTACACACACACTCATTACCCTACACTCTCTCATTACCCTACACTCTCATTACCCTACACACTCTCATTACCCTACACACACTCATTACCCTACACACACTCATTACCCTCATTACCCTACACACACTCATTACCCTACACACTCATTACCCTACACACTCATTACCCTACACACACACACTCATTACCCTACACACACACACTCATTACCCTACACACACACTCATTACCCTACACTCTCTCATTACCCTACACTCTCATTACCCTACACACTCATTACCCTACACACTCTCATTACCCTACACACACTCATTACCCTACACACACACTCATTACCCTACACACACACTCATTACCCTACACACACACTCATTACCCTACACACTCTCATTACCCTACACTCTCATTACCCTACACTCTCATTACCCTACACACACTCATTACCCTACACACACTCATTACCCTACACACTCATTACCCTACACACACTCATTACCCTACACTCTCTCATTACCCTACACTCTCTCATTACCCTACACTCTCATTACCCTACACGCACTCATTACCCTACACTCTCATTACCCTACACTCTCATTACCCTACACTCTCATTACCCTACACACTCATTACCCTACACACTCTCATTACCCTACACACTCTCATTACCCTACACACACTCATTACCCTACACACACACTCATTACCCTACACACACACTCATTACCCTACACACACACTCATTACCCTACACTCTCATTACCCTAGACACACTCATTACCCTACACACACTCATTACCCTACACACACACTCATTACCCTACACGCACTCATTACCCTACACGCACTCATTACCCTACACGCTCTCATTACCCTACACGCACTCATTACCCTACACTCTCATTACCCTACACACACTCATTACCCTACACACACTCATTACCCTACACACACTCATTACCCTACACACACTCATTACCCTACACACTCTCATTACCCTACACGCACTCATTACCCTACACGCACTCATTACCCTACACTCTCATTACCCTACACGCACTCATTACCCTACACACTCATTACCCTACACGCACTCATTACCCTACACTATCATTACCCTACACACACACTCATTACCCTACACACACACTCATTACCCTACACACACTCATTACCCTACACACACTCATTACCCTACACACACTCATTACCGTACACACTCTCATTACCCTACACTCTCTCTCATTACCCTACACTCTCTCATTACCCTACACTCTCTCATTACCCTACACACACTCATTACCCTACACACTCTCATTACCCTACACACACTCATTACCCTACACACACACTCATTACCCTACACACACTCATTACCCTACACTCTCATTACCCTACACTCTCTCATTACCCTACACACACACTCATTACCCTACACACACTCATTACCCTACACTCTCATTACCCTACACTCTCATTACCCTACACACACTCATTACCCTACACACACTCATTACCCTACACACTCATTACCCTACACACACACTCATTACCCTACACACACTCATTACCCTACACTCTCTCATTACCCTACACACACTCATTACCCTACACACACTCATTACCCTACACACTCATTACCCTACACACACACTCATTACCCTACACACACTCATTACCCTACACACACTCATTACCCTACACACTCATTACCCTACACACACTCATTACCCTACACACACTCATTACCCTACACACTCATTACCCTACACACACACTCATTACCCTACACTCTCTCATTACCCTACACTCTCTCATTACCCTACACTCTCATTACCCTACACGCACTCATTACCCTACACTCTCTCATTACCCTACACTCTCATTACCCTACACTCTCTCATTACCCTACACTCTCATTACCCTACACGCACTCATTACCCTACACTCTCATTACCCTACACGCACTCATTACCCTACACTCTCATTACCCTACACTCTCATTACCCTACACTCTCATTACCCTACACACACTCATTACCCTACACACTCTCATTACCCTACACGCACTCATTACCCTACACGCACTCATTACCCTACACTCTCATTACCCTACACTCTCATTACCCTACACTCTCATTACCCTACACGCACTCATTACCCTACACACTCATTACCCTACACTCTCTCATTACCCTACACTCTCATTACCCTACACGCACTCATTACCCTACACGCACTCATTACCCTACGCACTCATTACCCTACACGCACTCATTACCCTACACACTCTCATTACCCTACACACACTCATTACCCTACACACACTCATTACCCTACACACACTCATTACCCTACACTCTCATTACCCTACACTCTCATTACCCTACACACTCATTACCCTACACTCTCTCATTACCCTACACTCTCATTACCCTACACACACTCATTACCCTACACTCTCTCATTACCCTACACTCTCATTACCCTACACACTCATTACCCTACACACTCTCATTACCCTACACGCACTCATTACCCTACACGCACTCATTACCCTACACTCTCATTACCCTACACTCTCATTACCCTACACTCTCATTACCCTACACGCACTCATTACCCTACACGCACTCATTACCCTACACACTCATTACCCTACACACTCATTACCCTACACTCTCATTACCCTACACGAGCTCATTACCCTACACGCACTCATTACCCCACGCACTCATTACCCTACACGCACTCATTACCCTACACTCTCATTACCCTACACGCACTCATTACCCTACACGCACTCATTACCCTACACGCACTCATTACCCTACACGCACTCATTACCCTACACTCTCATTACCCTACACTCTCATTACCCTACACTCTCATTACCCTACACACACTCATTACCCTACACTCTCATTACCCTACACGCACTCATTACCCTACACTCTCTCATTACCCTACACTCTCATTACCCTACACGCACTCATTACCCTACACACTCATTACCCTACACTCTCTCATTACCCTACACTCTCATTACCCTACACGCACTCATTACCCTACACGCACTCATTACCCTACACTCTCATTACCCTACACTCTCATTACCCTACACTCTCATTACCCTACACGCACTCATTACCCTACACACTCATTACCCTACACTCTCATTACCCTACACGCACTCATTACCCTACACGCACTCATTACCCCACGCACTCATTACCCTACACGCACTCATTACCCTACACTCTCATTACCCTACACGCACTCATTACCCTACACGCACTCATTACCCTACACGCACTCATTACCCTACACACACTCATTACCCTACACTCTCATTACCCTACACTCTCATTACCCTACACACACTCATTACCCTACACTCTCATTACCCTACACGCACTCATTACCCTACACTCTCTCATTACCCTACACTCTCATTACCCTACACGCACTCATTACCCTACACACTCATTACCCTACACTCTCTCATTACCCTACACTCTCATTACCCTACACGCACTCATTACCCTACACGCACTCATTACCCTACACTCTCATTACCCTACACTCTCATTACCCTACACACACTCATTACCCTACTCACACTCATTACCCTACACACACTCATTACCCTACACGCACTCATTACCCTACACGCACTCATTATCACGATCACGATCCTCACGAATCACCTATCACGAATCACGATCCTCTCGTTCACTGGTCCTCTCCCTGCTCTGCTCATGCTCTGATAAAAATAGCTTTGTAGGACTATACTTTATTTTGACAATTGGTCAAAAAATAAATCTGTTAAATCTGATTCTGCTGCATAGAACTGATTGAAGAATAATATATTGATATTTTATATTATTTTAATATAGGTACCAGTATTAGCCTTTTCACCATTTGTATCACTCTGCTTGTCTGTGTTTGCGCCACTTGCATCATTAAGCCAGTAGGTGGCGACAAGTGACTGTCTTTATGGGTGAACAACTGAACTTTATACTGATTGGTGCCAAAAACATTGATTAACTCAGGAAAGAAACAAGTTTCTGAAACCAATCTTTAATGCTAATATAAATTGCTCATTTGCCTCTGGACACAAAAAGATTGCACTGGTTTTTGATTGAAATGTAACATCTATGCAAAATAATCCTTGAAAGATTTCTCATTTAAGGCCATTCCTGTTTGGAATATGTGATTGTGTATTGTCAACAATAAGCAGAAACATTCTGCATTTCCATTTTGTAATGTGGATCATTCATTGCAACATTTATCCTCATTCTCATTTTTAAGAATCTGTTATCTTGACAAATAATTTATGCTACTGCCCACTGACATGCTTTTAAAGCTATTGTTATCCACATTTTTTGGCCTTTAAACACCTTAAAATGCACATATGTAGGTCCGAGAAATTCAAATATTATCGGGGGAGCATGTCCCCGAACCCCCCTAACTACCTCACATTTGAATACGCATGACTGTAATGTGTGCTGGTGTGGCTACAGTGCCAAGGCTGACTTTTTGAGCCAGTTTGCCCCTGCATATATACAATATACATTATTCTCTGTATCAAATCATTATTACCCAGCTCCTGATGTTTCGGGCTCCCCTGATGTTTTTAAAACCTAGAAACACCCCTCCAAATGCATATACAATATTTGTAACTTAAATAAGTAATAATCAAAGGCACGCACTCATTACCCTACACACTCATTACCCTACACTCTCTCATTACCCTACACGCACTCATTACCCTACACGCACTCATTACCCTACACGCACTCATTACCCTACACTCTCATTACCCTACACGCACTCATTACCCTACACACTCTCATTACCCTACACACACTCATTACCCTACACACACTCATTACCCTACACACACTCATTACCCTACACACACTCATTACCCTACACTCTCATTACCCTACACTCTCATTACCCTACACTCTCATTACCCTACACGCACTCATTACCCTACACACTCATTACCCTACACTCTCATTACCCTACACACACTCATTACCCTACACTCTCTCATTACCCTACACTCTCATTACCCTACACACTCATTACCCTACACACTCTCATTACCCTACACGCACTCATTACCCTACACGCACTCATTACCCTACACTCTCATTACCCTACACTCTCATTACCCTACACTCTCATTACCCTACACGCACTCATTACCCTACACACTCATTACCCTACACACTCATTACCCTACACACTCATTACCCTACACTCTCATTACCCTACACGCACTCATTACCCTACACGCACTCATTACCCCACGCACTCATTACCCTACACGCACTCATTACCCTACACTCTCATTACCCTACACGCACTCATTACCCTACACACACTCATTACCCTACACACACTCATTACCCTACACACACTCATTACCCTACACTCTCATTACCCTACACTCTCATTACCCTACACACACTCATTACCCTACACTCTCATTACCCTACACGCACTCATTACCCTACACTCTCTCATTACCCTACACTCTCATTACCCTACACGCACTCATTACCCTACACACTCATTACCCTACACTCTCTCATTACCCTACACTCTCATTACCCTACACGCACTCATTACCCTACACGCACTCATTACCCTACACTCTCATTACCCTACACTCTCATTACCCTACACTCTCATTACCCTACACGCACTCATTACCCTACACACTCATTACCCTACACTCTCATTACCCTACACGCACTCATTACCCCACGCACTCATTACCCTACACGCACTCATTACCCTACACTCTCATTACCCTACACGCACTCATTACCCTACACACACTCATTACCCTACACACACTCATTACCCTACACACACTCATTACCCTACACTCTCATTACCCTACACTCTCATTACCCTACACACACTCATTACCCTACACTCTCATTACCCTACACGCACTCATTACCCTACACTCTCTCATTACCCTACACTCTCATTACCCTACACGCACTCATTACCCTACGCACTCATTACCCTACACTCTCTCATTACCCTACACTCTCATTACCCTACACGCACTCATTACCCTACACGCACTCATTACCCTACACTCTCATTACCCTACACTCTCATTACCCTACACACATTACCCTACACACACTCATTACCCTACACGCACTCATTACCCTACACGCACTCATTATCACGATCACGATCCTCACGAATCACCTATCACGAATCACGATCCTCTCGTTCACTGGTCCTCTCCCTGCTCTGCTCATGCTCTGATAAAAATAGCTTTGTAGGACTATACTTTATTTTGACAATTGGTCAAAAAATAAATCTGTTAAATCTGATTCTGCTGCATAGAACTGATTGAAGAATAATATATTGATATTTTATATTATTTTAATATAGGTACCAGTATTAGCCTTTTCACCATTTGTATCACTCTGCTTGTCTGTGTTTGCGCCACTTGCATCATTAAGCCAGTAGGTGTCGACAAGTGACTGTCTTTATGGGTGAACAACTGAACTTTATACTGATTGGTGCCAAAAACATTGATTAACTCAGGAAAGAAACAAGTTTCTGAAACCAATCTTTAATGCTAATATAAATTGCTCATTTGCCTCTGGACACAAAAAGATTGCACTGGTTTTTGATTGAAATGTAACATCTATGCAAAATAATCCTTGAAAGATTTCTCATTTAAGGCCATTCCTGTTTGGAATATGTGATTGTGTATTGTCAACAATAAGCAGAAACATTCTGCATTTCCATTTTGTAATGTGGATCATTCATTGCAACATTTATCCTCATTCTCATTTTTAAGAATCTGTTATCTTGACAAATAATTTATGCTACTGCCCACTGACATGCTTTTAAAGCTATTGTTATCCACATTTTTTGGCCTTTAAACACCTTAAAATGCACATATGTAGGTCCGAGAAATCCAAATATTATCGGGGGAGCATGTCCCCGAACCCCCCTAACTACCTCACATTTGAATACGCATGACTGTAATGTGTGCTGGTGTGGCTACAGTGCCAAGGCTGAGTTTTTGAGCCAGTTTGCCCCTGCATATATACAATATACATTATTCTCTGTATCAAATCATTATTACCCAGCTCCTGATGTTTCGGGCTCCCCTGATGTTTTTAAAACCTAGAAACACCCCTCCAAATGCATATACAATATTTGTAACTTAAATAAGTAATAATCAAATAAAGAAACAACATATTAACATTTTAAAAGTCTTACAGTTACAACCGGCCCTTTGAGGGCAGCCATAATGCTGAAGTGGCCCTCAGTGAAAATGAGTTTGACACCCCTGCACTATACACACTCATTACCATACACTCTCATGTCTGATGTCTGTCTGATGTCTGTCTGTCTGATGTCTGTCTGATGTCTGTGTGATGTCTGTCTGTCTGATGTCTGTCTGTCTGTCTGATGTCTGTCTGTCGTCTGATGTCTGTCTGTCTGTCTGATGTCTGTCTGTCTGTCTGATGTCTGTCTGTCTGTCTGATGTCTGTCTGTCTGTCTGATATCTGTCTGTCTGTCGTCTGATGTCTGTCTGTCTGTCTGTCTGATGTCTGTCTGTCGTCTGATGTCTGTCTGATGTCTGTCTGTCTGTCTGATGTCTGTCTGTCTGTCTGATATCTGTCTGTCTGTCTGTCTGTCGTCTGATGTCTGTCTGTCGTCTGATGTCTGTCTGATGTCTGTCTGTCTGTCTGATGTCTGTCTGTCTGTCTGATGTCTGTCTGTCTGATGTCTGTCGTCTGATGTCTGTCTGTCGTCTGATGTCTGTCTGTCGTCTGATGTCTGTCTGATGTCTGTCTGTCTGTCTGATATCTGTCTGTCTGTCTGTCTGATGTCTGTCTGTCTGTCTGTCTGTCTGATGTGTGTGTGTCTGTCTGATGTCTGTCTGTCTGTCTGTCTGATGTCTGTCTGTCTGTCTGTCTGTCGTCTGATGTCTGTCTGTCGTCTGATGTCTGTCTGTCGTCTGATGTCTGTCTGATGTCTGTCTGTCTGTCTGATGTCTGTCTGTCTGTCTGATGTCTGTCTGTCTGTCTGATGTCTGTCTGTCTGTCTGATGTCTGTCTGTCTGTCTGTCTGTCGTCTGATGTCTGTCTGATGTCTGTCTGTCTGTCTGATATCTGTCTGTCTGATGTCTGTCTGTCTGTCTGTCTGTCTGTCTGTCTGCCTGATGTCTGTCTGTCTGTCTGTCTGTCTGTCTGTCTGATGTGTGTGTGTCTGTCTGATGTCTGTCTGTCTGTCTGTCTGATATCTGTCTGTCTGTCTGTCTGTCGTCTGATGTCTGTCTGTCGTCTGATGTCTGTCTGTCTGTCTGATGTCTGTCTGTCTGTCTGATGTCTGTCTGTCTGTCTGTCGTCTGTCTGTCTGTCTGTCTGTCTGATGTCTGTCTGTCTGTCTGATGTCTGTCTGTCTGTCTGTCTGTCGTCTGATGTCTGTCTGTCGTCTGATGTCTGTCTGATGTCTGTCTGTCTGTCTGATATCTGTCTGTCTGTCTGTCTGATGTCTGTCTGTCTGTCTGATGTGTGTGTGTGTGTGTGTCTGTCTGATGTCTGTCTGTCTGTCTGATATCTGTCTGTCTGTCTGTCTGATGTCTGTCTGTCTGTCTGATGTGTGTGTGTGTGTGTGTCTGTCTGATGTCTGTCTGATGTCTGTCTGATGTCTGTCTGTCTGTCTGATGTCTGTCTGTCTGTCTGATGTCTGTCTGTCTGTCTGATGTCTGTCTGTCTGTCTGTCTGATGTGTGTGTGTCTGTCTGTCTGATGTCTGTCTGTCTGATGTCTGTCTGTCTGTCTGTCTGATGTCTGTCTGTCTGATGTCTGTCTGATGTCTGTCTGATGTCTGTCTGTCTGTCTGATGTCTGTCTGTCGTCTGATGTCTGTCTGTCGTCTGATGTCTGTCTGTCGTCTGATGTCTGTCTGATGTCTGTCTGTCTGATGTCTGTCTGTCTGTCTGATATCTGTCTGTCGTCTGATGTCTGTCTGTCGTCTGATGTCTGTCTGTCGTCTGATGTCTGTCTGTCGTCTGATGTCTGTCTGTCGTCTGATGTCTGTCTGATGTCTGTCTGTCTGTCTGATATCTGTCTGTCTGTCTGTCTGATGTCTGTCTGTCTGTCTGTCTGATGTGTGTGTGTCTGTCTGTCTGATGTCTGTCTGTCTGATGTCTGTCTGTCTGTCTGATGTGTGTGTGTGTGTGTCTGTCTGATGTCTGTCTGTCTGTCTGTCTGTCTGTCTGTCTGATGTCTGTCTGATGTCTGTCTGATGTCTGTCTGATGTCTGTCTGTCTGTCTGTCTGTCTGTCTGTCTGATGTCTGTCTGTCTGTCTGTCTGATGTGTGTGTGTCTGTCTGTCTGATGTCTGTCTGTCTGATGTCTGTCTGTCTGTCTGTCTGATGTCTGTCTGTCTGATGTCTGTCTGATGTCTGTCTGATGTCTGTCTGTCTGTCTGATGTCTGTCTGTCTGTCTGATGTCTGTCTGTCGTCTGATGTCTGTCTGTCTGTCTGATATCTGTCTGTCGTCTGATGTCTGTCTGTCGTCTGATGTCTGTCTGTCGTCTGATGTCTGTCTGATGTCTGTCTGTCTGTCTGATGTCTGTCTGTCTGTCTGATATCTGTCTGTCTGTCTGTCTGATGTCTGTCTGTCTGTCTGTCTGATGTGTGTGTGTCTGTCTGTCTGATGTCTGTCTGTCTGATGTCTGTCTGTCTGTCTGTCTGATGTCTGTCTGTCTAATGTCTGTCTGTCTGTCTGATGTCTGTCTGTCTGTCTGTCTGTCTGTCGTCTGTCTGATGTCTGTCTGATGTCTGTCTGATGTCTGTCTGATGTCTGTCTGATGTTCTTCAGGTGCAGGAGGACTCGAAGGAGAAGCGCACTCTCCTGCACAGAGCTGTGAAGCTGCTGTTTCCCGGCCTGGAGACCAAGACTGAGGACCGGGAGGGCAAGAAGTTCATCGTGGCGTATCATGCAGCGGGTCAGAGAGCGCTGGCAGGTACACACTCGCTCCAGAACATGTGTGTGTGTTTCAGCTCCAGAACATCTGTGTGTAGTTTCAGCTCCAGAACATCTGTGTGTGTTTCAACTCCAGAACATTTGTGTGTAGTTTCAGCTCCAGAACATCTGTGTGTGTTTCAACTCCAGAACATTTGTGTGTGTTTCAGCTCCAGAACATGTGTGTGTTTCAGCTTTAGAACATGTGTGTGTGTTTCAGTTCCAGAACGTGTGTGTAGTTTCAGCTCCAGAACATGTGTGTGTGTTTCAGCTCCAGAACATGTGTGTGTGTTTCAGCTCCAGAACATCTGTGTGTGTAGTTTCAGCTCCAGAACATCTGTGTGTGTTTCAGCTCCAGAACGTGTGTGTTTCAGCTCCAGAACATGTGTGTGTTTCAGCTCCAGAACATCTGTGTGTGTTTCAGCTCCAGAACATCTGTGTGTGTTTCAGCTCCAGAACATGTGTGTTTCAGCTCCAGAACATGTGTGTGTGTGTTTCAGCTCCAGAACATGTGTGTGTAGTTTCAGCTCCAGAACATGTGTGTGTGTTTCAGCTCCAGAACATCTGTGTGTGTTTCAGCTCCAGAACATGTGTGTGTGTTTCAGCTCCAGAACATGTGTGTGTAGTTTCAGCTCCAGAACATCTGTGTGTAGTTTCAGCTCCAGAACATCTGTGTGTGTTTCAGCTCCAGAACATCTGTGTGTGTTTCAGCTCCAGAACGTGTGTGTGTTTCAGCTCCAGAACATGTTTGTGTGTTTCAGCTCCAGAACATGTGTGTGTGTTTCAGCTCCAGAACATGTGTGTGTGTTTCAGCTCCAGAACATGTGTGTGTAGTTTCGGCTCCAGAACATCTGTGTGTGTTTCAGCTCCAGAACATGTGTGTGTGTTTCAGCTCCAGAACGTGTGTGTGTTTCAGCTCCAGAACATGTGTGTGTGTTTCAGCTCCAGAACATGTGTGTGTGTTTCAGCTCCAGAACATGTGTGTGTGTTTCAGCTCCAGAACATGTGTGTGTGTGTTTCAGCTCCAGAACATCTGTTTGTGTTTCGGCTCCAGAACATGTGTGTGTAGTTTCAGCTCCAGAACATCTGTGTGTGTTTCAACTCCAGAACATTTGTGTGTGTTTCAGCTCCAGAACATGTGTGTGTTTCAGCTTTAGAACATGTGTGTGTGTTTCAGTTCCAGAACGTGTGTGTAGTTTCAGCTCCAGAACATGTGTGTGTGTTTCAGCTCCAGAACATGTGTGTGTGTTTCAGCTCCAGAACATCTGTGTGTGTAGTTTCAGCTCCAGAACATCTGTGTGTGTTTCAGCTCCAGAACGTGTGTGTTTCAGCTCCAGAACATGTGTGTGTTTCAGCTCCAGAACATCTGTGTGTGTTTCAGCTCCAGAACATCTGTGTGTGTTTCAGCTCCAGAACATGTGTGTTTCAGCTCCAGAACATGTGTGTGTGTGTTTCAGCTCCAGAACATGTGTGTGTAGTTTCAGCTCCAGAACATGTGTGTGTGTTTCAGCTCCAGAACATCTGTGTGTGTTTCAGCTCCAGAACATGTGTGTGTGTTTCAGCTCCAGAACATGTGTGTGTAGTTTCAGCTCCAGAACATCTGTGTGTAGTTTCAGCTCCAGAACATCTGTGTGTGTTTCAGCTCCAGAACATCTGTGTGTGTTTCAGCTCCAGAACGTGTGTGTGTTTCAGCTCCAGAACATGTTTGTGTGTTTCAGCTCCAGAACATGTGTGTGTGTTTCAGCTCCAGAACATGTGTGTGTGTTTCAGCTCCAGAACATGTGTGTGTAGTTTCGGCTCCAGAACATCTGTGTGTGTTTCAGCTCCAGAACATGTGTGTGTGTTTCAGCTCCAGAACGTGTGTGTGTTTCAGCTCCAGAACATGTGTGTGTGTTTCAGCTCCAGAACATGTGTGTGTGTTTCAGCTCCAGAACATGTGTGTGTGTTTCAGCTCCAGAACATGTGTGTGTGTGTTTCAGCTCCAGAACATCTGTTTGTGTTTCGGCTCCAGAACATGTGTGTGTAGTTTCAGCTCCAGAACATCTGTGTGTGTTTCAGCTCCAGAACATGTGTGTGTGTTTCAGCTCCAGAACATGTGTGTGTGTTTCAGCTCCAGAACATCTGTGTGTGTTTCAGCTCCAGAACATGTGTGTGTAGTTTCAGCTCCAGAACATGTGTGTGTGTGTTTCAGCTCCAGAACGTGTGTTTGTTTCAGCTCCAGAACATGTGTGTGTGTGTGTGTGTGTAGTTTCAGCTCCAGAAAATGTGTGTGTAGTTTCAGCTCCAGAACATGTGTGTGTAGTTTCAGCTCCAGAACATGTGTGTGTAGTTTCAGCTCCAGAACATCTGTGTAGTTTCAGCTCCAGAACATCAGTGTGTAGTTTCAGCTCCAGAACATCTGTGTGTAGTTTCAGCTCCAGAACATGTGTGTGTGTTTCAGCTCCAGAACATCAGTGTGTAGTTTCAGCTCCAGAACATCTGTGTGTAGTTTCAGCTCCAGAACATGTGTGTGTAGTTTCAGCTCTAGAAAATGTGTGTGTAGTTTCAGCTCCAGAACGTGTGTGTGTAGTTTCAGCTCCAGACGCTGTTAGAGACGTGCTGTGACACTAGATGGCGCTCTGAACTCGCTGCATGATCCTGCATGAGCTTGAGTGAGCATGAGTGTATGGAAACACGACTGATGTTTGTGCATGTGAGGAGGACAGATCCCAGAGGATGATGGGATTATCCCATGATGCTCCATATCACAGTTGTTCGGGCAGCTTCTGCCCTGGTGAGATCCGTTCTGTTCCTGTTCAGTACGCAAGGAATGAGCGGAGTGTGTTGCATCTCGCTTATCTTCACAAACTGAATCTTCCGAATGAATTGAATGGAAACGGAACGGTGATTCCGGACTCATCCGCGCATGCTAACTCATCCGTGTGTGTGCTCGCGTCCTGAGTAACGCTGTCTTATTCTCCCAACGCTCCTCTCGCTCGCGGGACAGAGGTCAGAGCCGCCTCAGGTAAGGCCAATCCCACATCAGTCCAGGACGCCAGGAAAGCTTTCCTTCCGTTCCTTTATCAGTCTATAAGACTCTTCACAATCCCAGAGACGACACTGAGGTGATTAACAACAGCGTGATCATGATCGTGACGTTATAGAGACCCTGTTTGACACACATACTGGATTCGGCACTCGGGTTTGATCATCATATCGACCGTGAAACCAGGCCAAGCGCTCAAGTGCTTCTAAACACAGGAGAAGATTTTACAGAAGACTTATTATATAATTGGTTTACTGGAGATATTTTCACAGTTAGTCAGTATTATCACTGATGTTGTTCAGCCTGATTTATCTTCACTGCAGGAATATTGATATTAATATGTTAATCATGTTTGGTGTTTGTGCTCAGACAGGAAGGATGCTCCGATTAAAAGTTAAAATAAATCTAAAACTCTTTTCTCCTCCATATTTGAGGTTTAATATACACTTGTGGCTTGCAGAAACAGAAGTCAATGTTTTATTCCATTAGAACGACTTTGAAAGATGCCTGTTATTATAAAGATGTTAAAGTCCACATTAGTGGTTGAATTATATTGAACTCCAGAGGATTTTACTGTGAATTTGACAGAGATGCTGTGCAAATTAAAAAGCTCAGTTATTATAAATCTTCTATAGAAATATTGAGAGGGTTTCTAAATATAATATTCTTTAGGTGTCGATGCTTCAGTAGCTCGTACAGTAGATTATATTCCTCAGTACTCAGCTGTTGCACTGGTGATATTGACCATGTGTGTTTTCCTCAAACTTAAAGCGATTAATAAAAGCTCTGTTATGTCGTTCAGTCTGTGCTCCATTACTTTTTCATTTAGTGTCCATCCTCTCTTCTTTTCTGTCTCCCACTGAAGCCCCTCGAAAGCATTCATGGCCGAAGAACCGTGGCAGTTTCTGCCATTTCGTTCTCTATAAGGAGAACAAGGACACCATGGAGGCCATCAACCTCCTCTCCAAGTTCCTCAGGTGTGTGTGAGACGAGTCTGCGGCTGGTTAACGCTGGCGTTACGTGACCTCACACACACTCCTGTCTCTGTGTTTCAGGGTCAGGCCTAACATGTTCTCCTACATGGGCACCAAAGACAAGAGGGCCATCACAGTGCAGGAGATCGCCGTGCTGAAGTGAGTGAAGCCGAGCATCAGATCCGTCTAACGCTCAGGACACACTCCTGTATTCTGCTCTTCTGTTTCTCCTCAGGATCAGCGCTGAGAGATTATCTCACCTCAACAAATGCCTCATGAACCTGAAGCTGGGAAACTTCAGCTACAAGAAACATCCATTAAAACTGGGAGAGCTGCAGGGAAACCACTTCACGGTGGTGCTCAGGTGAGGATCGGCGCTACGTATGCAGGGATCCTAACGTCTCACCTTTCAGCAAAATCATAACCTATTTCATTGGCATAAGTAACGATACGTCAAGCTTGGCTCTTTTAATCAGCCTAACATGACTGGCTTGTTTTCATTTAAAGGTTACACATTATGCCCCTTTTCACAAGATGTAATATAAATCTATGGTGTCCCCAGAATGTGTCTGTGAAATTTCAGCTCAAAATTACCAGATCATTTATTATAGCTTGTCAAATTTGCCCCTTGTGTGTCCCTTTTAAATGCAAATGAGCTGTAGCTCCGCCTCTGTCCAGAAGAGGGCGGAGCCTTTACACAAGCTTCAGAAACTCCGGCAATAACAGAACAGGCCAATCTCACTCATCCAGAATCCCAGAATCACCAGTAGCGAGTGCAGCCTTACAGAGAGACTCAGGAGGAGCTTCTGGATGTTAGTGGAGACATTTCTGTAGTTGTTGTGGAGTTACACTGATCATCTCATCATCATGTTTAACTTCTCCACAAGTGTCCACAGTTCCTGAGGTCTTTATAAGACAGCGGTGACATGTTCTGGTCAATAGTGTTCAGTGCTCGTCTGAGCTCAACCACAGAACAGCTTCAGGCTTTGCTGGATCTTTATCATTGCGTTAGAACTGGTCTCTGTCGTCGCTCGCAAAACCAAATGGCGGCTGGTGTGTGTAAACGTGCAGATTAAGGGCCAGTAATAATGCCTTAAGCATGAATGGCAGGACAAATTAGACGACATGGCGAAATAAATATGATGCGAGTGCGCGAAATGCGAGTGCGTGAGTGTGCGAAGTACGAGTGTGTGAGGTACGAGTGTGTGAAGTGTGAGTGTGTGAAGTACGAGTGTGTGAAGTGTGAGAGGTATGAGTGTGTGAAGTGCGGGTGTGAGTGTGTGAGGTGCGAGTGTGTGAGGTGCGAGTGTGTGAAGTACGAGTGTGAGTGTGCGAAGTACGAGTGTGAGTGTGCGAAGTACGAGTGTGTGAGGTACGAGTGTGTGAAGTGTGAGTGTGTGAAGTACGAGTGTGTGAAGTGTGAGAGGTATGAGTGTGTGAAGTGCGAGTGTGAGTGTGTGAAGCGTGAGTGTGAGTGTGTGAAGTATGAGTGTGTGAGGTGCGAGTGTGTGAGGTGCGAGTGTGTGAGGTGCGAGTGTGTGAGGTGCGAGTGTGTGAGGTGCGAGTGTGTGAGGTGCGAGTGTGTGAGGTGCGAGTGTGTGAGGTGCGAGTGTGTGAGGTACGAGTGTGTGAGTGTGTGTGAAGTATGATTGTGAGTGTGTGAAATACGAGTGTGCGAGGTACGAGTGTGTGAGGTACAAGTGTGAGTGTGTGAGATACAAGTGTGAGTGTGTGAGGTGTGAGTGTGTGAAGTACGAGTGTGTGAAGTGCGAGAGTGTGAGTGTGTGTGTGTGAGGTACGAGTGTGTGAGGTACGAGTGTGTGAGGTACGAGTGTGTGAAGTGCAAGAGTGTGAGTGTGTGTGAAGTATGATTGTGAGTGTGTGAAATACGAGTGTGTGAGGTACAAGTGTGTGAAGTGCAAGAGTGTGAGTGTGTGTGAAGTATGATTGTGAGTGTGTGAGGTACGAGTGTGTGAAGTACAAGTGTGTGAAGTACAAGTGTGTGAAGTACAAGTGTGTGAAGTACAAGTGTGTGAAGTACAAGTGTGTGAAGTACAAGTGTGTGAGTACGAGTGTGTGAAGTACGAGTGTGAGTGTGTGAAGTATGAGTGTGTGAGGTACGAGTGTGTGAAATACGAGTGTGCGAGGTACGAGTGTGTGAAATACGAGTGTGCGAGGTACGAGTGTGAGTGTGTGAAGTACGAGTGTGTGAAGTACGAGTGTGTGAGGTACGAGTGTGTGAAGTGCGAGTGTGAGTGTGTGAAGTGCGAGTGTGTGAAGTGCGAGTGTGTGAAGTGCGAGTGTGTGAAGTATGAGTGTGAGTGTGAGGTACGAGTGTGCGAAGTGTGAGTGTGTGAGGTACGAGTGTGCGAAGTGTGAGTGTGCGAGGTACGAGTGTGCGAGGTACGAGTGTGTGAAGTGCAAGAGTGTGAGTGTGTGTGAAGTATGATTGTGAGTGTGTGAAATACGAGTGTGTGAGGTACAAGTGTGTGAAGTGCAAGAGTGTGAGTGTGTGTGAAGTATGATTGTGAGTGTGTGAGGTACAAGTGTGTGAAGTACAAGTGTGTGAAGTACAAGTGTGTGAAGTACAAGTGTGTGAAGTACAAGTGTGTGAAGTACAAGTGTGTGAAGTACAAGTGTGTGAAGTACGAGTGTGAGTGTGTGAAGTATGAGTGTGTGAGGTACGAGTGTGCGAGGTACGAGTGTGTGAAATACGAGTGTGCGAGGTACGAGTGTGAGTGTGTGAAGTACGAGTGTGTGAAGTACGAGTGTGTGAGGTATGAGTGTGTGAAGTGCAAGAGTGTGAGTGTGTGTGTGTGAAGTATGATTGTGAGTGTGTGAAATATGAGTGTGCGAGGTACGAGAGTGTGCGAGGTACGAGTGTGTGAGGTATGAGTGTGTGAAGTACAAGTGTGTGAGGTATGAGTGTGTGAAGTACGAGAGTGTGAGTGTGTGAAGTATGAGTGTGAGTGTCCGAGGTACGAGTGTGTGAAATACGAGTGTGCGAGGTACGAGTGTGTGAAGTGCGAGTGTGAGTGTGTGAAGTACGAGTGTGTGAAGTACGAGTGTGTGAAGTACGAGTGTGTGAAGTGCGAGTGTGTGAAGTGCGAGTGTGTGAAGTGCGAGTGTGTGAAGTGTGAGTGTGTGTGAAGTATGAGTGTGAGTGCGAGGTACGAGTGTGTGAAGTGTGAGTGTGTGAGGTACGAGTGTGCGAAGTGTGAGTGTGTGAGGTACGAGTGTGTGAGTGTGCGAGGTACGAGTGTGCGAGGTGTGAGTGTGTGAGGTACGAGTGTGTGAGTGTGCGAGGTACGAGTGTGCGAGGTACGAGTGTGTGAAGTGTGAGTGTGTGAGGTACGAGTGTGTGAAGTGTGAGTGTGCGAGGTACGAGTGTGCGAAATACGAGTGTGCGAGGTACGAGTGTGTGAATTGTGAGTGTGTGAGGTACGAGTGTGCGAAGTGTGAGTGTGTGAGGTACGAGTGTGTGAGTGTGCGAGGTACGAGTGTGCGAGGTACGAGTGTGTGAAGTGTGAGTGTGTGAGGTACGAGTGTGTGAAGTGTGAGTGTGCGAGGTACGAGTGTGCGAAATACGAGTGTGCGAGGTACGAGTGTGTGAATTGTGAGTGTGTGAGGTACGAGTGTGCGAGGTACGAGTGTGTGAAGTACGAGTGTGCGAGGTACGAGTGTGAGTGTGTGAGGTACGAGTGTGCGAAGTACGAGTGTGTGAGGTACGAGTGTGTGAAGTGTGAGTGTGCGAGGTACGAGTGAGCGAGGTACGAGTGTGACGCCGCCTTCACACTGGCAGTTGAAATCAGCTCCGTAATACGCAATACGCCCCCAGCGGACGTCGTACTACACTGTTGAAAAGCGTCGGAAGCGAGTAGAACAAAAATGGCGGAGAGATTAACGGTTGAATGTACAATTCTGTATGATCTCTCTGTTGAGGGGGTTAGAGACATGCTGCTTCGTGGAGGAAAGTTCCCCAGGTCGTTGACATGTCAGGTTGGCTAAATGTGATATAGTGGTATATAGAGCTTTTAATTGTATTAACTGCCCTAATAACGTTAGAAAATCATGAAAATAAAAAAATTACATGACAACTTATCGTTATAAAATCATTATTTATTTTATTAAAAGTTATAAGAATTCAGGTTTGTTTATCAGTACCATAGCAACGCTAACTTCCGCTGGAATTGTCGGATAGGAACTGTCCGTAGCCTTTCGCAAGAGTTAAATTTTTTGAACGCATCCGGATGACCAACGGACACGATTTTTTCCGCACCGCACTCGTTCAGACCCGCTTCGGACCCATTCGCATGCGGTCTGCGAATCTCCATAGGAAATTAATGACTTCCGGACGTTTCGTAGCCGTATCGGAGCTGATTTCAACTGCTAGTGTGAAGGCGGTGTGAGTGTGTGAAGTACGAGTGTGTGAAGTGTGAGTGTGAGTGTGTGAAGTATGAGTGTGTAAATACTCTCTCCTCCACAGGAATATCTCCGGCTCTCTGGAGCAGGTCGAGCAGGCGATGACATCACTCAGAGAAACCGGCTTCATTAATTACTACGGCATGCAGCGCTTTGGGACCACAGCTGTTCCCACACACCGGGTCGGCAGGTACACACACACACACACACACACACACACACACACACACTGAATCTCACTGTTGGCTCTGTTTTATAGGGCTATACTGCAGAACAACTGGAAGGAAGTGATGGATCTGATCCTGAAGCCTCGTCCTGGAGGTCAGAGTCTCACACACACACACACACACACACACACACACACACTCACACACAGGATCTGATCCTGAAGCCTCGTCCTGGAGGTCAGAGACACACACACACACACACACACACACACACACACACACACACACACAGGATCTGATCCTGAAGCCTCGTCCTGGAGGTCAGAGACACACACACACACACACACACACACACACAGGATCTGATCCTGAAGCCTCGTCCTGGAGGTCAGAGACACACACACACACACACACACACACACACACAGGATCTGATCCTGAAGCCTCGTCCTGGAGGTCAAGACACACACACACACACACACACACACACACAGGATCTGATCCTGAAGCCTCGTCCTGGAGGTCAGAGTCACACACACACACACACACACACATACTATCTTTCTCTCTTTCTCTCTCTCTTTCTCTCTCTCTCTCTCTCTCTCTCTCTCTCACACACACACTCACTCACTCACTCTCTCTCTCTCTGCAGCGGAGAAGGGTTATCTGGTGAAGTGCCGGCAGGAGTGGGCTCTCACACACGACCCCGAGGCGGCCCTGAAGAAGCTGCCGGTCAAGCGCTGCGTCGAGGGCCAGTTCCTGCGAGGCCTAGTCAAATACGGCAAGAACAACATCGTCACAGCGTTCGGACTGGTGAGAGAACACACTCACACTACACAACTGACCTCACACTACACAACTGACCTCACACAACACAACTAACCTCACACAACACACTACACAACTGACCTCACACTGCACACTACACAACTGACCTCACACTACACACTACACAACTGACCTCACACTACACAACTGACCTCACACTACACAACTGACCTCACATAACACTACACAACTGACTAAACACTACACAACTGACCTCACACTACACTACACAACTGACCTCACACTACACTACACAACTGACCTCACACTACACACTCACATTACACAACTGACCTCACACTACACGACTGACCTCACACTACACACTACACAACTGACCTCGCACTCACACTACACAACTGACTACACACTCACACTACACAACTGACCTCACACTCACACTACACAACTGACCTCACACTACACAACTGACCTCACACAACACAACTGACCTCACATAACACACTACACAACTGACCTCACACTACACACTACACAACTGACCTCACACTACACACTCACATTACACAACTGACCTCACACTACACAACTGACCTCACACTACACACTACACGACTGACCTCACACTACACAACTGACCTCACTCACACTACACAACTGACCTCACACTACACAACTGATCTCACACTACACACTACACAACTGACCTCACACTACACAACTGACCTCACACTCGCTCTACACAACTGACTTCACACTCACACTACACAACTGACCTCACACTCACACTACACAACTGACCTCACACTACACACTACGCAACTGACCTCACACTGCACAACTGACCTCACACTGCACACTACACAACTGATCTCACACTATGCAACATACCTCACACTCACACTACACAACTGACCTCACACTCAGACTACACAACTGGAAACTGACCTCAAGGTTCTGCTGCTGCTGGAGTTCAGTAGTTTATAACTGTGCTTTTTCTGCTCAGATCCCTCGCAACAACAGGCTGATGTACATCCACAGTTACCAGAGTTACGTGTGGAACTCTATGGTCAGCAAACGTGTGGAGGCCTATGGGCTGAGAGCTGTGGAGGGAGATCTGGTCCTCAGAGGAGGTGTGTGTGTGTGTGTGTGTGAGAGTGAGAGTGAGAGTGAGAGTGAGAGTGAGAGTGAGAGTGAGTGTGAGTGTGAGTGTGAGAGTGAGTGTGAGAGTGAGTGTGAGAGTGAGAGTGAGTGTGAGAGTGAGTGTGAGAGTGAGTGTGACTGAGTGTGAGTGTGAGTGTGAGTGTGAGAGTGAGTGTGAGAGTGAGAGTGAGTGTGAGAGTGAGAGTGAGAGTGAGTGTGAGTGTGAGTG
>CM040787.1:32272776-32307776 GCA_022829085.1 Abramis brama
CCGAGTCGAGTCTCTTAACCCTAACCCGAGTCGAGTCTCTTAACCCTAACCCGAGTCGAGTCTCTTAAACCTAACCTAACCCGAGTCGAGTCTCTTAACCCTAACCCGAGTCGAGTCTCTTAACCCTAACCCGAGTCGAGTCTCTTAACCCTAACCTAACCCGAGTCGAGTCTCTTAACCCTAACCCGAGTCGAGTCTCTTAACCCTAACCCGAGTCGAGTCTCTTAACCCTAACCTAACCCGAGTCGAGTCTCTTAACCCTAACCCGAGTCGAGTCTCTTAACCCTAACCCGAGTCGAGTCTCTTAACCCTAACCCGAGTCGAGTCTCTTAACCCTAACCTAACCCGAGTCGAGTCTCTTAACCCTAACCCGAGTCGAGTCTCTTAACCCTAACCCGAGTCGAGTCTCTTAACCCTAACCTAACCCGAGTCGAGTCTCTTAACCCTAACCCGAGTCGAGTCTCTTAACCCTAACCCGAGTCGAGTCTCTTAACCCTAACCCGAGTCGAGTCTCTTAACCCTAACCCGAGTCGAGTCTCTTAACCCTAACCTAACCCGAGTCGAGTCTCTTAACCCTAACCCGAGTCGAGTCTCTTAACCCTAACCTAACCCGAGTCGAGTCTCTTAACCCTAACCCGAGTCGAGTCTCTTAACCCTAACCCGAGTCGAGTCTCTTAACCCTAACCCGAGTCGAGTCTCTTAACCCTAACCCGAGTCGAGTCTCTTAACCCTAACCCGAGTCGAGTCTCCTTTATTTATACATCGCTTTTTACAACACAGAGTTTCAGAGCAGCTTTACAGAGATAACAGGAATATAATGCCTCGTTTCCACTGAGCGGTACGGTACGGTACGGTACGGTACGCATTTATTTGCGTTTCCACTATCAAAAGTTGTGAATGGTACCAAAATGCCGAACCGTACCGTACCACTTTTTAGGTACCCTTCCATTGGGGTACCTCACTGCAGGACGTTGATTGGTTGACAGAGAATCGTCACTTGCGCGTGCTACAAGGGGAATGACAACATAAGAAGCGCCATTTTTTAATATACAGTTTAATATAATACTACTGTTACTGTATCACTAAATGTAATTTTAAGAGTTTTTCAGGCGAGAATGTAGTTGTTTAAAGCTCAAATCTGTGGTTTATTTATAAAGATGATTTTTTTTTCCCCGGTTGTGAGATCCATGCGTTCAGCGGGGCTCGGCGCTCATGTTTCCCGGCTGGATGAGCCTTTCCTCGGCTAGTCCTCGGCGTTCGTCGCTGACTCCGACGGTAGTGGTTAAACATGAGATATAATTCGTCTTATGTAGACCTAACGGGCGATCTTTGCTCTCGTGAATATATAATGAGTTCCCTGTCAATCATTTTGGCTGAGGGCTAAGTTTAGTTTCATATTAACGTTATAGGCTATTTGTATTTAACTTTACTTGTAATGTTAGACTAGAGCGCTGCATTTGGATATTTGACTGAATTGTTTGCTTTATTTCTTATTGTATAGCTTCTTGTACCTTTTACTTAAACTTTTATATAGGCTATTATTGATAAAACTGAAATTTTACAAAAAGAAATATGGTTTCTTGTCATTTTTTTATTACAAGATTATCACTGATGTTTATTGCAACATTTGTACAAACGCATATATTGCCTGGAATATGTTTAATTTTTTTTTTATTTAAACGAAAAGAGGTAACGTTAGGGTTGTGTTTTAAATTTCGTTTTGTTATAAATAGAATAACGTATAACGTGCAGTGAATAATCAATATGCGTTCCGCATGAACCACATTTGTGTCCCTATAATGTTTAATTTATTTAAATGAAAACGAAAGAGGCAGAGTGGTGTTTTATAACATATTTCGTTTTATTGTTGCTTAAAATGTACATACAGAGCAAGTTAACAGAGATAACCGGAGTAGCAGAGCGAGCTGAGTGACGCTTTTAAGAACGCGCTGTACCATAGGAGTCGCACATGGCAAGTACAAACTTTGCGTACTTGATATTGAGAAAAGCCTAATGTCGGCGCTTGTCTTCTTGTGACAAACATGTCGAGGAGCAAGAACAAGATCTGCTGCATGTCATCCATTGTAGTTTACTATGTTCTTCTTCGCGCGAAAATGACGTTGATCGAAACACCACGCCTATCAAGTAAGAGTACTGTTGGCAGTGGAAACGCTAGCCAGATCATGGTTAACAGACCCGAACCGTACCGGACTGCTCAGTGGAAACGAGGCATAATGCAACAAAGAGTTTGTTTACAGAAGAAAATAGTGTCACAGTCCAGTAAGTTCAGTGATGGATCATTTCTGTTGTAATAAAGTTAGTTCATTCATATATCTATACAGCCGCTCTGGAGAAACCGTGATGTCATCGTTCAGTTCTCATATAATGGTGTCAGTGCAGGAGATTAGTAATATTGTCAGATTGAGTTGATAGACCTAACCCTGACCATCTCAGCTCGTTGTGTGTGTGTGTGCCTCTACAGAAGGGAAGTACCGGGCGCTGAAGATGGAGTTTTCTCTGCCGTCCTCCACTTACGCCACGATGGCCGTCAGAGAAGTGCTGAAGATGGACACCAGCATCAAGAGTCAGACTCGGCTCAACACCAGCTGGCTGAACTGACCGTCACACACACAGACACACACACACACACACACACACACACACACACACACACACACACAGCTGGCTGAACTGACCGTCACACGCACAGACACACACACACACACACACGCACAGCTGGCTGAACTGACCGTCACACACACAGACACACACACACACACACACACACACAGCTGGCTGAACTGACCGTCACACACACACACACACACACACACACACACACACACACAGCTGGCTGAACTGACCGTCACACACACACACACTTTCACCAGCTTTAGTCCTGCAGTTTATTGGTGATGAACACTTCGCTACGTCGTGTGTGTAATTTTCACAGTGAAGCTACACACAGTTTTTCAGTTACTCAGTTTTAGTGTGTTGTTGTTTTAAAGCTGTAAAGACATTTATTACATGTATTTTCAGAACTTCAGCATAGACTGAACATTGAGCAGTAAATTAACATTAATTTGATGATTTATTATTGTAAAATGTTCTATTTCTGCTGAATACTGAATTTTTCAGTGTAAATATTTGAATCTGAATAAATGAATCTTCCTGATGTCTTCGTGTGTCCGTGTGTAACTTCATGTGTCAGGCGTGTTCTCTAACATTCCTCTGGACAGAGTCTCGATTGTTATTTTACAGTCCTGTCTGGAATGATCTGAAGGACTTTGGAAACCTCTGTGCATTGCAGATTGGGATCATGGAGCAACACCAAATGGCCGGCGTTCTGAAAACAATCCGGATGACTGCGTTCACATATAGATTGTTTTTATCCTTTATAGTATCAGGGCAATTTGGTTATCGTAAGAAGCTGATTATAAACCGTGGGCCGCCAGAAAACACTAGTTATAAACCCGCTGGAAAAGCGGTGAGCAGAACGCAAACACAGAACATTGGCACAAAAGACTCGGGCATGTTAATACCCCCTGTCAGCGAGGTAAAGAGAGAACTACATGCCCGAAAATGCCACTGTTCAAGCTGCCAGACAACTTTACATTCGACAAGCCGGGAGAATGGCCGTCATGGCGACAGCGTTTCGTGAGATACAGAACAGCTGCCAAGCTCACAGAAGAGGACGGGACCGTCCAAGTGAGTACATTAATTTACGCGATGGGAAATGAGGCGGAAAATATTTACAAATCCTTCGTTTTCAATGAAAGAGAAAAAGAAGACGATTTCGAGACAGTTTTGAAGAAATACGATGACTACTTTGTACCACAGACCAACATCATCCACGAGAGGGCGCAGTTTCACCAGCGATCTCAGAGATCAGGGGGAAAAGCTGAGACATTTATTCGTGCACTGTACAAATTGTCAGAAAACTGTGACTTTGGTGCTAACAGAAATGAGAACATCAGAGATAGATTAGTTGTAGGAATTAGAGACAAGGATTTGTCAAAAAGATTACAACTAATCAAAGACCTCACACTGGATGTTGCAGTACAAATGGTAAGACAAGCAGAGGAAGTTACTCACCAGGTCAGCCAGCAGGGGGATCCAATGTGCAGCGTTCAAGAGATCAGACGACCCAAACAGCGTACTGGCTACAGGTCTCAGCACAGCAGAGAAAGCCAGCCTGGTAAAGTACGGAATGGCGAGGACAAATGCAGCCGATGTGGCAAAACATAAAGACAAAGAGAAATATCCTGCTTTTGGAGCAGAATGCAGGAGATGTCACAAGAAAGGCCACTGGGAATGCATGTGCAAAACTAAATTAGTCCATGAAGTCATGAGGGAAGATTCTGACTCATTTTACCTTGGATCAGTACAGCAGCCTGGAAAAGGCAGCACAGAAACATCTGTGACTGTCAATATGACAATTGGAAATACACCAGTAGTATTTAAAATAGATACAGGGGTGGATGTGACAATAATAAACGAACATAAATTCCAGAATCTACAAAAGAATCATGAACTGTGCAAAGCAAATGTCATACTCAACAGTCCGGGAGGCCAGCTAAAATGTGTGGGTCAATTCAGAAGTCACATAAAGCATAAAGCGAAACAGTACGAACTGACCATATATGTTGTAAAGGGCCCAACAGTGAATAATCTTCTCAGTGGAAGGGACGGCTAAAGAAATGGGCTTGGTTAAACAAATAGAAGAGGTAAATACTAACAATGGGGACCACGGAAGGCTAAACACTGAACCAGTTAAGATTCTACTCAGAGAAGGAGCAGAACCGTATGCTGTTAATACTGCCCGTAGAGTCCCATTGCCGCTGCTTCAGAAAGTAAAAGAAGAATTAGGAAGGATGGAAGCTAGTGGTGGGATTGAGAGAGTCACTCAACCAACAGACTGGTGCGCACCTATGGTGCCCGTCATCAAACCCAACAGACAGGTGCGAATATGTGTTGACCTGAAAAGACTGAATGAAAACATCAAAAGAGAACGATTCATGCTGCCGACAACAGATGAAATTCTCGCGAAACTAACCGGAGCCAAAGTGTTCACATCGCTAGATGCCGCAAGTGGCTTTTGGCAGATACCGCTGCATCCTGAGAGCAGCCGGTTAGCAACATTCATCACACCATTTGCCAGGTATTGTTTTAAAAGACTTCCTTTTGGCATTAGCATTGCACCTGAGATTTTTCAGTGGAAAATGCAAGAGCTGTTGTTAGGTCTGGAAGGAGTCCAAGTGTACATGGACGACATCATCGTATACGGAGCGTCGATGCAAGAACACAACACACGATTGAGGCAGGTAATGGAAAAAATGGAACTCGCCGGTCTGAGATTAAATAAAGACAGATGTAAGATCAAAAAAAGTGAGCTGCATTTCCTGGGTCAGGTAGTCGAAGAGAGTCCGAGCAGACCCCGAGAAAGTCAGAGCCATTGCTGAACTCAAAGCCCCAAATAATGTACATGAACTAAAGAGAGTGCTGGGGATGATTAACTATATGGGAAAATATATCCCATCTGGCAACACTGGGAGGTCCACTATACGAACTCCTACGAACCGAAACTGCATGGACTTGGGACTCGGCACAGGACCAAGCTTTCCGACAACTAAAGGAAGCTCTTATGACATCGCCAGTATTGTCATTTTATGATGCAGAGAGGCCAACAACTGCATCTGCCGATGCAAGCAGTTACGGCTTGGGAGGAGTGCTACTCCAACAACACGGAGACTGCTGGAAGCCTGTCGCATACTGCTCGCGAACCCTTACTAGTGCGGAGCGTCATTATGCGCAGATAGAGAAAGAGTGTCTCGCAGGAGTCTGGGCGTGCGAACATTTCAGCAAATACCTGAGTGGAATGGGGCATTTCAGACTCATTACAGACCACAAGCCGCTGGTTCCTTTGATAAATTGTAAAGATTTGGACAATGTACCAATCAGATGCCAGAGACTTTTACTCAGACTGATGAGATTCAATGTGACAGCTGAGTATGCCCCAGGTAAAACACTTGTTGTAGCAGACACTTTATCACCAAGCCCACAAAGCAGAACCATGGACAGCACCACGGAAGTGGACGTCAGCTGCTATGTTAATGCGATCGTTGAAAGCCTTCCTGCTTCAAAAGGCAAAATAAGTGCAATTCGTGATGCGACGCAACAAGATGGAAAATTGCAGAGAGTGAAGTACTTAATTGGAATAGGATGGCCTGAACATGCTCGCGATGTACATCCCTCGGTGAGAGACTTTCACGCATTCAAAAGTGAATTGTCTGAGACTGATGGCTTGCTTACTAGAGGAAACCGTATCATCATACCAGAGTCTCTTCGAGGAGAAATTATCGAACGAATACATGAGGGACATATGGACTTGACCAAATGTAGGGAAAGGGCACAGACATCCGTATGGTGGCCAGGACTGTCCTCTGAATTAAAATGGAAAATTGAAAAGTGCACATTCTGCTGTGAACACAGAGAAAAGAACCTCTGAATCCAACTCCGTTACCAGAAATACCATGGCAGCGTTTGGGGGTAGATTTATGTGAGTACAAAGGAAGAAACTATATCGTACTCTCAGACTATTATTCCAGATTCTTAGAAATCCTACACTTATCGAGCACCACATCTGAACAGGTAGTCACCAAGCTCAAAGCTACATTTGCTCGATTCGGAATCCCAGAAGTTGTCGTGTCGGACAACGGCCCGCAATTTGCGAGTGAAACATTTAGTCATTTAGTGAGTATGATTTTGAGCATGTGACTTCAAGTCCACATCATCCCTCGAGTAATGGTCATGCAGAACGTGCAGTCCAGTCAGCAAAAGCCATCCTACGGCAAAAGGACCCGGTACTAGCGTTGCTGAGCTACCGAACAACCCCAAATGCGTCAACTGGAGAAGAACTTTTTGATGGGACAGAGACTCAGGAACACATTACCAACACTGGACCGCAACCTCATTCCGAAGTGGCCGGATCAGAGACTGATACGGAGACGAGATGATGCTGTTAAGCAACAACATGCATTCTATTTTAATAGAAGGCATGGAGTGAGAAACTTGCCTCCGCTAAAGCCAGGAGATCCAGTCCTTGTCAAGCTGGATGGGGAAAAACAGTGGAAGACTCCAGCGACAGCCATGGGACAGAGTTCAACGGAGCGCTCTTACATGATCAGTAGCCCAGAAGGGGGAATGAAAAGGCGTAATCGGTGCCACTTACAGCTTCAACGTCCCTCAGAGAGCAGTGATGATGCCGAAACAACAGGGCACTCAGAAACAAAGTGTGATGATGACACAGTTCGAACAAATGACTCACTGCTCACACTGACTAGTGAAGGATGTAGAGTAACAAGGTATAGTAGAGTGAGTAAACCAGTTCAGAAGCTGAATTTGTAATACTGTATGTCTTACAAGTAAGAATTGAGGTTAGCAAACTGTTCTAATGTCAATGTTAGTGGTTGAAGTTAAGAATAGGAAAAGTGAAGAGAAGTAAAATGTTGATAAATGTGAGAAGCATTAATCTACTGTGTTATGTAAGTCATGCATACAGTTAAATTCTCTAATTTAGGGAATAGTTGGTTGTTTAGGAGAGCATAAGTTGAATCTTTAAAACACAGCCTTGTGCTAATTAATGTAGAGATAATATACTATGTTCATTGTAATTTGGGATACCAGTTCTTCTTTTAAAAAGAAAGTTCTTAAAAGGGGGAGATGTCAGAGTATTGTGTATGTGACTTTAAAGGAAGCCCTTTTAAGGAAAAAGCCATATATAACGTGAGCTCGCTGAGAAGAAGCACTTGTGTACTTGAACCACTGTTCATTATTGTTTTCGTTATTAAATGAAAGAAAGAGTCATCGTCTGCCTAGACGATAGTCTGCCTGTAACAAGAACTTACACGACACGCTTGTGTACAGCAAGCTACGTACACCGACCCCTATTGGCCGTGTTGGTCGTTGCAAGTACTTTGTGCAAACAAAATGGGTGATGAGTAGATTTAATAAAAAGATCTTTAAAATCCCTCGACCTCTGACTCACGAATCCATCAATTGTATTTATCTGGCCTTTTGTAAAAGATGTCGCAGACAATACGTGGGTCAGACGAAAAATGAACTGAGGGTCAGAGCCTATCAACATGCACACAATATTGTGCACAAAGTTGATAGGCGGCGACACCTAGTGCAACACTTCCTGACCCATGGTCTGTCTGCATTTAAGGTCACCTGTCTCCAATCAAACCCGGCATGGTCTCTAAAGGAGAGACTCAGAGCCGAGAGCATCTGGATCTAACGATTGGACACACTCTATCCGAGAGGCCTCAATGAGGCTTACGTTTTTCTCCCCAACGCTCTTCCCTTATTTTTGGGATAGTGGTTTGGACCAAAAACTTTTCTTTGAACGGCCACCCACACCTCATCCCTAACCCTACCGTCAATAACCCCTCATAAATTACACCTGGCTCATAAAACCCTATTTTTCATAACCCCAACATCACCCACCACACTAAAACCTACCCCACTTGCTAAAGCTCCAGACTGAGGAGGCTCGGAGGAACCAGGCACACGCTCAAAGTCGTCTAGACCAGCTGACCCTGGAGGCCAGGACCAGCACAGAATAACGGATGAGCCGACATATATTCCTCAACAGTGTTTTCTGTGTAACCCTTCGCCTCTCAGCCAGCTCCTATCCCAGCCAGGTATACGGGGAGTTCGGGCCAAATACTCTTTTACTCTGAGTAACTCTAGTCTTTTTAATTAACTCTAGTCTTTTACTCTAATTATTTGTAAGTGTGAACTCATGAACTGTCTGTGGGCATTTGTGGGCATCTGTCTGGGCCGTGTGGATTGGCCTTTGCTGAAGGAACCATTATATTTATTTCTATGACCATCATTTGGTGCTTCAAAGCTCAAATTATTAGAAAGATTAGAAACAGATTTTTCTACAAATATTTTGTTTATTTGTTAGTCCTGCTCCATCTGAAAATTAAATTGAAACAAACACAAGTGAATAATTTGCACAGCAGAAGTTGAATCATATCACAGGATGAACTGAAACACACACTGTTTCTGAGCATACAAGAGTCTGCTGAATGAAAGAGCTCATAGAAAAGCTTGATGAAATTAATATTCTTAATGATAATAATAACCTTAATCTTTTAGCGTGGGGCCCAGAAGCTGCCCAGGGTCCGGGTCTAGAAGCCTCTGGGGTTACGGGTGTGGGAGCTGCCGTGGGGTCCGGGAGCTGTCGGGGGCCGGGAAATGCTGGAGTGAGTGTGTGTGAGAGAGAGAGTGAGTGACAGAGTGAGAGAGTGAGTGAGTGAGTATATGTTTACCCCGTGAGTCAGTCCTAGGGCTCCTCCAGTCCGATTTTAGGGAAAAATCGGGTCTATCGGAGACGTCCAATCGATTTCTTAGGCGGGCCAAAATAACACCACAGACACAGTGTAATCACCATGGGGAAATCTCACAGTAAAACTGTGCAAAATATTGATACACTGGTGTTTTACCAGATGAGAAGTTTATATTTGTATAATCTTTTTACTCTTTTAATTCCTTTTATGACTGTTTTAATCGTTCTTCCTCTTGCTTTTATTTTGTGATTATTTTAATTCCTTCCTGTAAAGCACTTTGAATTGCCATAGTGTATAAAAGGTGCTTTATAAATACACTTGCCTTGCCTTTAGTGAGAGAGTGTGTGTGTGTGTGTGTGTGTGTGTGTGTGTGTGTGTGTGTGAGCGTGTATGTGAGTGTGTGTGTGTGTGTGTGTGAGCGTGTGTGTGTGTGTGTGTGTGTGTATGTGTGTGTGTGTGAGCGTGTATGTGTGTGTGTGTGTGTGTGTGTGAGCGTGTGTGTGTGTGTGTGAGCGTGTATGTGTGTGTGTGTGTGTGTGTGTGAGCGTGTGTGTGAGCGTGTGTGTGAGTGTGTGTGTGTGTGTATGTGTGCCTCTGGGAATTGGGGGCCCCGTCTGCTCCACCAGCTCCAGAACCAGCTCCTCCCCATGAGCAGCCGCGTAACACCGCAGGTCAGAGAGACAGTGCCGGCTGAGGCAGTCCTGCAGCCGTGGCCGTCCTCCGAGTCTCTGCTAGGATAGAGAAACTCTAGATTAGATCATGTGACACACAGAAAATGAAGCAGATGGGAATGAAAGCGTGTGTTAGTGAACGCCTGACTCTAGTTCTGTGTTAAACGGCTGAAGCGTCTCCTCTAGAAGCCATACGGGTCGCTACAGGTTTACTGCGGTGCGTCTCGTCTGTTTTACCTGGAATAACAATGGAAAACAGTCCCAGACACTGATGGCTACTAGTCGGAGTAGTTTTAGCACTAGCGGTCAGTGTCAATCATCTTTCACAGAGACTAGATTACAATAACTGATGACAGATTACAAATGAATAAAATATCATCTGAAGGGAACCGTTGACAATTATCGTCACACTGTTTGTGTGGTGTCAGTCGTTCTCTCACCCTCTCCGGCAGCGGCCCTGCCTCCCTCGCCGCCCTCTTGTTGCTCCCGGACCCCTCCGGGAACTCCTCCTGTCCCATGCGGACCCGGACCGTGAACCTAACTTAGAGAAAGATGAGGAAGGAGAATATAATCTTTATTCCATGTGGACAGAGTTGCATGGAAGTTGTTTGTTACTATAGCAACAGTCGGCTGTCGACCACTGATCTGTGCTCTCGACACGGTTTCTTTCAGAATTAAAGTATACTGTACCATAACACTGAATATTCAGCAATATTACTAGTCTGACTGCACTGACACTATTGGATGAGGACATCACTGTTCTCTGAAGAACTGCTTTATAGATGAAATGAACTCATTTAATAATTGATGATAATTCCCAGCTCTCCACCTGGCTTCTCTTGTGTTATCGTGTCCCTGGCTGCTCAGTGTTTTACAAGGTGTTTTATTTCTGTGTGTGTTGACCCTCGATTGCTCGGCACCCTTTGGGTTTTATTGGCCAGGCTGTGTTCTCTTGATGTCTTTATTGGCATCTCTGGTAATAATACTCTTGACTGACTCTCATCTCCACCTGCATCTGAGACCCTTCTGATCTCAATTGGTTTCGTAATGATCCCAGTTTATGGCCGACTAGTAATGGTGAATGGTGCTCAGTGTCATCAGATCAGTGCTCTCTTCATTGAATCCTCTGGAGATGAAAAGCTCCACAGTTTTCATGTCAGGTTGAACTATTCCATTGGCCTGTGTCTATTGAATCAGTGCATTGACAGCCTATACTCGCTGCCACCATTAATGTTGACCAAAGAACAAAAGAAAAAGAAAATCACTCACTGAACTTAATATGCATATATTAATGCACACATAATGAGCTTAATATTTTATTTGCCTGTTGTTTGGCGCTGACCGCTCTAACGGTAACATGATTGTGTTTCGTAATATCGTTAAACATATTTTCTGGATTTCTTGATCTTTATATGACTTTTTTTATTCGTATGCTATTCGTTTTTATATAACTTTGTTCTGCATATGAAAAAATGTAACTATCCTGTTAATTCAGAATAGCAGAGATATATCCAATTTAAAAAAAAAAATATAATAAAGTAACCTAGGGCTATTTTATTTGGGTTTGCATGCATGAAAAAGTTAATCAGAAAAACAAATGGTAGAAGTAACTTTACCCGTTTCTGAGTATTCATTTAAATGTTGCACATAATAAATAGGCCTAATCAAAAAGCACAAACATGAACATTGTAATTAAAATTGATTAAATTAAAATTTCGTTAAATTGCAAATGGATGAAGAAATTGTGTTGCTTGAATATCTCATGCACGCGTTCTGAGTTTACAATGTTGGCAGCTCGGTTACAGTAGGCTATATTGGGAGCGTTATACTTTGCTTTAGATAAAAAAAATACCCCAAATATAATTGAATGACTTCGGTTTCTAAATTTCTAAAATTCTAAATAAGCAGTAATTTTTATTTCGTAAGCAGCTTGCGTTACCTTGGAACTCTAAAACCAAAAAGGAGGAAAGAAACAAAAACGTTTTTGCTCATGCAGAACGAAACAATTCGTTTTTAAATTCCTAATTTTTGACAAATAACAAATATATGTTTGAATACAAGTTTAAAAACAGCGCTACACATTATAATTAGGAAATTAAACATCATTAAATCAGGCGATAACGCCAAAAAAGAAAGAGAACATCGGACCTTATGAAAAACAAATAGGCGAGACACCTTGCTATAACATACACATGCGTTCATTCACCATTCTTACCTAATTGTGTTCTGTTCAGTATTCAACAGTTCTCCTCGCGAAACCAAACTCGTTCAAACACAGATGCGATAAGAACAGTGTGGAAATTATTAGCAACAACATAACAGCAAAGCGAACAAAACAGCAAAATGCTCATTTAAGCTCAAACTAACCAAAGTAAAACCTTTAACATTTCAATCTTTAAATTAAACTAGCTGAATCGCAGGCTATCATTAAAGTGCAGCCAAACTCCACATGACATGTTAGCGGTGTGTGTTGGGTAGACGGTATAATCGGATATCGCAATATTTTTTAAGGTGATTATTGATCAAATATTTTTCACATATCACCTAGCCACCACGCTGAACCAGAGAAAGCAAAGGACAGAGTTGTCTGAGGAGCTCGGAAAGAAAATAATAGACAAGCATGATAACGGTAAAGGCTACAAGCCGCTTGATGTTCCTGTGACAACAGTTGCAAATATTATTAAGAAGTTTAAGGTCCATGGATCTGTAGCCAACCTCCCTGTGCGCGGCCACAAGAGGAAAATCCACCCCAGATTGAACAGAAGGATGATGCGAATAGCAGAAAAATAACCAAGGATAACTGCCAAAGAGAAACGAGCTGAACTCCAAGGTGAAGGTACGTCAGTTTCTGATCGCACCATCCGTGGCTTTGAGCAGAAGTGGAAGAAGAATGGAAGAAGACCCAGGAGGACTCCACTTTTGGAAGAAACATGACAAAGCCAGACTAGTATTTGCTCAAATGCATATGACAAGCCACAATCCTTCTGGGAGAAACCCAAAACAAAGTCAGAACTGGAGCTTTTTGGCAAGCCACATCAGCTCTATGTTCACAGACGAAAAAAAACAAGCTTTCAAAGAAAAGCACACCATACCTACAGTGGACTGGAGGAGGCTGGTTATGTTTTGGGGCTGCTGCTGCGTCTGGCACAGGGTGCCTTGAATCTGTGCAGGGCACAATGAAATCTCAAGACTATCAAGGCTTTCTGGAGCGAAATGTACCGCCCAGTGTCAGAAAGCTCTGTCTCAGTCGCAGGTCATGGGTCCTCCAACAGGATAATCACACAAAACACACAGCTAAAGTCCCCCAAGACTGGATAAGAACAAAACATTGGACTATTCTGAAGTGGCCTTCTATGAGTCCGGATCTGAATCCTATCGATCATCTATGGAAAGAGCTGAAACGTGCAGTCTGGAGAAGGCACCCATCAAACCTGAGACAGCTGGAGCAGTTCCCTCAGGAAGAGTGGGCCAAACTACCTGTGAACAGGTGCAGACGTCTCATTGAGAGCTACAGAAAACGCTTGACTGCACTGATTGCCTCGAAAGGTTGTGGTAATCTGTGCATTTCTGGCTTACTTGAACACACACGTCACTAAGCAACAAATAATGGCGCGCTTGTTCACTTGCACTGAAGTAATAGCGAATATTAAAAAGCATTTGGTTAACAAAAGACATTGTTATTTTCCAACATCCTACATGTTCTGTGAATTTTCTGTCCACCTAAAACACATTTTTGGTAAAAAAAAGAAAAGAAAAAAAAGGCTGTTAAAATCGATTCCCTATTTTCATTTTCGAAACTTGTGTTGGTTGGTCCGATCGATTGTGCAACCGATTTTCGAACGTACACAGTTTCAAGGTGTACAAAAAAGTGACAGCCCAGTTTCAACACAGTTAAAATACATGATATAGATAATCATCTTAACTTAACATGTATTATAACTAACGCCTGCAGAGGGCGCCACTGTCCTGCTGATTATTACACTCTACAGCAGATCAAATCCTTGCTTAAATACTCGCCAAACATTTCATTTACATGTTCAGTTAATCTGTAATATTTGCCCACTTCTTTACAATAGAAATGCTACAGCCACTGTAATTTCTTCAAGAACATGTGGACTTCAAAACATGCAAACATGCGAAAAAAAGAGCGAGGGTTTAAACTTTTATTTTGAAATCGCGAGGAACAGTTTGCATATATTTAGAAACATATTGAGGAGGCAGTCCAAGATGGCGCCGAGGAAAGTCGTGTCGTGAGTGACGTCGTTTTATTTTGTGTTAAGTTTTAGCAATCGGTTACTCAAAAACGAACTCATAGGTGCTGAAAGACTTTCTAATAAATGTTTTGCTAAATCAGATAAAAAAATAGACAAATATCTACTCCCCAAGTGATTTTTATTGGTGAGTTCTGGAAGTTTAGTTGGACTGTGATCGTGGATGAGCTAATTTCTTGGAAAGAAAGATGAAGGCAAGTGAAGCTACAGAAAGCTACAAAAACCCACGCCAATAGAAACTGAGGGGGAAAAGGTTTAAACGGATCCACGACTATGTGAAACATCCCACCGTTGAGCCTGGAAAACAGTCAGGAGAGTCTCCAGTGAACAGTCCAGCAAAAAAGCAATAAGAGTAGAAACACCCGAAACAGTCTCTAACAACACTCTTCTAGATGCAATCAACAAAATTGGAGAAACACAACAATCATTTCTAGAGAAATTAGTGTCAGTTGAGAGCGCTGTGAAAGAAATCAAAGATCAAGTGAGTGGGATAAACGGCAGACTGGACATGGCGGAGGAAAAAATATCAGCGATAACTGCGGAGAACAAGATGCTGCGAAACAGAGTGAATGAGCTGGAATCCTACCAAAGACGCTGGAATTTTACAATTTCAGGAATCCTGGAACAAGACGAGGAGAATGTCAAGATGGCGGTAATTGATCTTCTATCACGCATCTCTCCTACTATTGCGGATACTCTGCAGAACTCGGTGGATGTTGCCCATCGCTTGGGTCCCAGACCAAAAAAATGTATCGGTTCATCACAACCTCGCCGCATCATCGTGCAATTCTTGGCGCGAACGACGCGAGGCCGCATTTGGATCGAAGCTAAAAACTCAGAGGTTCTCAAACAAAAGAACATTAAAATCACTGAGGATCTTACACAATATGTCAAAGATGCAAGAGCCAAGCTTTGGCCTCTGGTGGAGGATGCCAGACAGCAAAAGAAATTGCCGGATTCAAAGGGCCATTTGCCATTATAGAGGGTAAAAGAATTTCAGTAGATGATCTAAACTAAAGTGATAACTAACCTCTTTTTGTGAAATTGTTCTTCTGTAAAGTTTACTAAAAGACATAGGCCTAGCCTATTATTTTTGTGGTAACACTTTACGGTAAGGGTACATGAATTATCATGAATTCATGTATAAATTCATGCATGAAATATGCATTCATTCATGCATTAATATCTCATGAATCATCAGGAACTAACACGAGTTCAACGTTTTTCATTCAATGATTTATTAGAGCGTTACCAATCATACAACCGGTTTTGCCGTCTCTTAGTTGTTCTGATAAGTCATTCATATACAGGTTGAAAAGGGCTGGGGAGAGTATTACTCTCCCCAGAGAGCCATTTTCAACGTACTCCATTACCCACACTAAAATGAATCAGTGATTCATTTGTTTTTTAAATGTCCCTTTACAGGAATGAGATTTCAATGTTGATCTTTACATCCTTTATTAATAACCTTATTGACATCACTGAAGAAATGGTCCTGTTTTTGTCATGTAACACTGGTTCTGTTCCTTTAAATAATGCTATTAAAATCCTGTGCTTGCTTGTAAAAGGTCATATTCATAAGTGTAAAGTTACAGCTTCAAACCCAAATTTTATTGCATTTTGCTCTGAATTAAAAAGTCTTGCTGAATCCCTCTGTAAATTAAATAAAAACAAAAAAGCAGTTAAAACACACCAGATTTTAAATAAGGTTTTGAATCACCTGTAAATTGAGATATAATCTTTAGATGAGCTTTCCTACCCCCTACTTGAGTCAAAAAGTATTTTATTATTTATTTATTTTTTGTCTATGTATTATTATTTAATCTTTTATATAATTGTTATTGTATTTTATTATTATTTTATTTTTTGTTATATCTGGACTTTTTAAATTTTTTTTTTTTATTTTTTTTTATTTTTTTTATTTACACTGTTATTCTAAATCCCTCGTAACAGATTGTTTGTTCTTAATAATTGTTAAAAGCTAATTTTTGTTGGAATATAATATGTTTTCAAATGTCAAATGTTATTGGCAAAATGTTAATAAAAAAAATATATATATATATAAAAAGAAACATATTGATGTATTCTCCGGTGTTGGCTTAGTTTTACAAATGATTTACCTTACACATCTGATGAAATGGCTCACATTAGTCTCTGACAGACCACCATCTTCTCTTTCATATTAAAACATTCATTATATTGAGCCAAGTTTCAGATATGAGTTTCTCCTGACAGCAAATGTGAACTTCGCAGACCGGAGAGTATTGGGTTGCGTATCCTTTGAATTTTAACCATTCCTAATTTCGATTCCAATAAGGTTAAATAAATAAATCAATTTGGATATCATTCACATTTAGTCTTATTGCAAAACATTTAATTGTAGCTGAAAATTATGAAGAAAAATCCAAAAGTTAAAGGACACTTACGGAGCGTTTGACTGGTTTAAATATACTGTAGCGTTCTCAGGCAAGGACGAGACGGTGTTAATAGCAAAGGGTGTTAGCAGAGGCTGCCGCACACACACCCGGCGCGAGCCTCCGTTTGCCCATCTCCATATCCAACCTGAACATCCAATCAATCCAATCACATACAATGAATAAAGTACAACATTACAATTAAATGCATCCTTATTTGTAACAGAACAGCATTTTGAACACGTTACAATACCATAGAAAAACAACTAGCCTAATATACATTTTAAGCATTATTAAAGACTTAACGTAAACACTCACTAATTAACTAAAGTAAACACTCACTAATTAAAAAAGAACAAATAAACAAATTAGCAATCGCAACAAACCGAACAAAGATACGATTGAAATACGTGTTTTAAGATTTGCAGTATTCAGAAACGAATCAAATGTAAAATAACACTGCACTTTATCAATAAAATATAGCCTACATTACAAATATAGTTACAAAAGTTATTCAGTGAAGAACGAGTGAGTTTGTCTACTGTAGTTTGATTAGTGTTATTACAGAGATGTACAGCAGTGCTGCTTATAAACACCAGGGGTCTCATTTATAAAACTGTGCGTAGGAACCTTACTAAAAGTGTGCGTGCGCCCGAAAGCCAAAAATGGCGTACGCAATAAAATATTCAGACTTATAAAACGCCAGAACCTGTGCAGAATTCACTTTATAAATCCCAGTCAGCGGAAGATTGTGCACACATGCGTCTCCACCCCGAAATAACCATATATGAGCTTACAACGCCTAGTTTTACTATGCAGATCCTCATCTGCATATCATTTGCATATTATTATTCATCCACGTGATAACGTTTAACGGTACAAGACACATTAAAAATCAAGTAGTTGCCTATATCTTGCCTTGTTTTTGAATACATAAATCAAATAGTGTAAAATACATTTCAGAGAAAGTTTTCCTCAATCTTTTCCACTGGCCGAATTGTATTTTTAATTGATTTATATTTTTAATGGAAACAGAAAGGCCTTGGGCATTATTTGCACGAAACTATTTCCCCAGACAATCTGGTATTATTATGTATTCTTTTATTTTGTGTGTGTATTTGTATGTATTGCCAATCCTTTGCCAATGCTCTAATGTTATTCGAGCATTAATAAAAAATGTAAAAAAAATAAACCCCAGAACAGTAGGTGGCGCTATGAACCTATAACCTTTGTTTGTTTGCTACTAGCCGCCAGTTAATGCATAAAAGAAGAAGAAATGCGGACGAACATCAAAATTCAATGAACAAAAAAACCCCTAACATGCAGCATCCGGTGAACAAGCTGTTCATTTATGGCCAGAGGACAGGACAGGAGGTGGCCTTCATTAATGAAGGCCGCACTGGACCCCTACATGCGCCCAGGTAACACATCTAGTGAACTCTCTCAGCCGCTGCTGTTTCTGTGAGTTTACTCCTGTAACTGTTGATCATCAGTGCTGTGAATCTTGAACCGGTAACACTAGTGTTGAGGCTCTCGACTGCATTGACTCGGGTTTGCTTGTGTTGGCATGACATGTTTAGCCTCATTGTGTATATTTTAAATGTAGAAGACACGATATGTAAATATATGAAATGTAGAGCAGTATTTCTCAAATGGTCGCAGAGTGTGCAGTGTCAGAAACCGCAACAAACGTTTATTTTGTTTTGTTTGTTTTTCACAATAAACGTAATGGTCTAGTTGCTCGCGGCCACCATGTTGTATTTCCGGTCAGCGAGTGTAGGGATAGACACTTCCGGTTTCACTTTACGCCGGTGCAGGAGATGCACAGATTATCTTTCACTCTTTCTCCTGTTGATTCTGTGGTTCAGCGATTAGTGAAATCTCTTCCTTCATGTAAAACACTCAAGTGTGTAATATAGATTTCCTGATTATGTTCTGATTGCTGATGGACTCAATGGCTCAAAAACTGCTTCTCTTTCTGAGTGTAACTCGACCCTCATCAATGTTTACTATTGTCAAGCCAAATATCGATCCTCATCAGAGATGTAGAAGCATAATAATGGAATATGGAACTTAACTTTATTTGGTATTATTGCTAACTGTTTTTATTTAGTATGCAATTTAAATTTCATATAATGTCCAGTGTATTTCATCTGTGCCTTTCTGTTATTTACTGCATTTATTTTGTGCAAGTGAGATGAGCATCTGTTGCATAAATCATCATCTGGTGTTTATAAGCAGCACTGCTGTACATCTCTATAATAACACTAATCAAACTACAGTAGACAGAAAACTCACTCGTTCTTCACTGAATAACTTTTGTAACTATATTTGTAATGTATATTTTATTGATAAAGTGCAGTGTTACTTTACATTTGATTACAGTTTCTGAACCTGAATACTGAAAATCTTATTTCAATCGTGTCTTTGTTCAGTTGTATCTGTTGCGATTGCTCATTAGTTTATTTGTTCTTTTATTACTGACTGTTTACTTGTCTTTAATAATGCTTGAAATGAATATTAGGCTAGTTGTTTTTCTATGGTATTTTTAAACCAGTCAAACGTTCTGTAAGTGTTCTTTAACTTGTTGATATTAGTTTATGATATTCAGCTACAATTACATGTTTTGCAATAAGACTAAATGTGAATATCCACTTTTTTATTTTTGACCTTATTGGAATCGATAAAATGCAAACGTTACGCCGTCTGCGAAGTTCACATTTGCTGTCAGGAGAAACTCATATCTGAAACTTGGCTCGATATAATGAATGTTTTAATATGAAAGAGAAGATGGAGGTCTGTCAGAGACGAATGTGAGCCGTTTCATCAGATGTGTAAGGTAAATCATTTGTAAAACTAAGCCAACACAGGAGAATACATCAATATGTTCTAAATATATGCGAACTGTTCCTCGCGATTTCAAAATAAAAGTTTAAACCCTCGCTCTGAGTTTGCATGTTTTGAAGTCCACATGTTCTTGAAGAAATTACAGTCGCTGTTGAATTTCTATCGTATAGAAGTGGGCAAATATCACAGATTAACTGAACGTGTAAATGAAATGTTTGGCCAGTATTTAAGGATTAGATCTGCTGTAGAGTGTAATAATCAGCAGGACAGTGGCGCCCTCTGCAGGCGTTAGTTATAATACATGTTAAGTTAGGATGATTATCTATATCATGTATTTTAACTGTGTTGAAACTGACAAAAGTAATTGGCGTCCACCATTGTTTATTTCATATTCAATAGAAATCAGAGTTTGCTTTTATTTTATTGTAGTGCTGTCTCTGAATAAGTCACGGCTGAAGGGCGTTGTTAGGCACGACGTGAATATGAAACATTGGCCGAGGTCCTCGGTTAAAGCTAGCGGGTATTAATGTCTGGCTATAATTGTTGTAGAAATTTTGTTACTAAGACTTTTTTTACCACCAAATAGTTGAATTTCCAAAACAGCCTAATACATGAATGAACCTCATCGATTATGGTCTAGTCTAACATCATAACTAACATGGCCTACCGTATACTTACTCTGAACAGTTCCTCTGGCAACTGAAGATGCCGAAATCACCAATTGCATTTTATTTTTCAATTTGACAGGGATGATGCACTGTCACCGTGAAAATGAAATCATTTAATTTCATTCTCAATTTTGTCACATATTTTGCGTACAGTTTTCTGTAATGAAATCGTTAATCTGGTTTTAATTTTAATCATTTATTTATTTAAATTTAGCAGAAAATGCCTTCCATAGTGAAATGCCGACTCTGAACCAGACCAAATCAACAGGACATCATCAGTGTAAATTGATACTGATATTTGCAGGAGTACCAGTGGAGTAAGTTCAGCCTGACATGAAAACTTCACTTAGTCGCTGTTGTTGCTCTAGATGCGTTTTTCTCATATGGAGCACAAAGTTAAGGAATGACAGTCAGGGGCGTCATGCAAGCCAAAATTCTAGGGGGGCACAATCTGAGACATTGCAATTATTTTCTGACGGGTGATATGGATCATGTTAGGAGGGGTCAGGGGGTTTTAAAATTCTCAAAAATTTTTAAATTCTGGCTGCTAAACATACCATTTCAATGCAGTTTGGGAGGGACAGAAATACCTTAACGGAGCTAGCAGCAAGCCTCCTGTATCTGAGGACTAAGTTAAAGTATCTATTTTGTAAGTTTATGTAAAAGACAGGTTGATGAAAGAACTGTAAGCTCAAATTCAAAAGCTTTTGAAGTCTACTTCATTAAAGCATGTTTACACACACACTTACTGTACACTTAGGCCTACTACACATGATTTTAAAAACAGTACCATTGCAGTTTTTATGTTATGATTTTAAATTGGTATGTGACCTAAGAACGATCTTACATTATTTTTTGCAGTTAGCCTACAACAAATTTAACACCCTCGTTTCTATGAAACTGAAAACAATTGAACCAGCTGGAGACTTTGACACAAGACAAAACAGAACAGATGTTTCAAAACCGATCAGATAACGTTACTATGGCTTTGTATGGCAGTAACGTTAGCCAACTAGTTTACGGTTAGACTAGGGTATAGCTATCGATAACGTTACACTAACACAACTTAAAGGGTTAGTTCACCCAAAAATGAAAATTCTGTCAGTAATTACTCTCCCTCATGTTGTTCCAATCCCGTAAGACCTTCGTTCATCTTCGGAACACAAATTAAGATATTTTTGATTAAATCTGAGAGCTGGATCACTCCTCCATAGGCTTCTATGTGATTGAAACTTGCTGGCCCAGAAAAGTTATTAAAGAGATCGTTAATATAGTCCAAGTGACTACAGTGGCTCAATCTTAAGTTTATCAATCGACGAGAATACTTTTTGTGTGCAAAAACAAACAAAAATAGTGACTTTATTCTACTATTCATTTCCTTCTCTCTGGGCCTCACTTTGAATGGGCATGACGCCACTGATGACAGTGTGTGTGTGAGGGACTTTCAGAAAAGCCAGTTTTGTGCACCGGGTTTCTATCGCTGGAAAACAGAACTCCGTAGGAGAGACTGTGGAGCTTTTCATCTCCAAACTGTGATCGTTACGAAACAAAATGAGATAAAAGGGGCTCAGGTGGAGATGAGAGTCAGTTGATGTGTGAACGGTACGAGTACATGAGCCCAGTATCCAGACCGACACCGGAGTACTGGTTTTGGTATCGGCGCATGCCTGAACAAAGCCTTGTAAAACACTGAGCAACCAGGGGCTTTGAGCTGGGAATTATCATCAATTACTAAATTAGTTAAGTCCATCTATAAAGCAGTTCTTCAGAGAACAGTGATGTCATCGTCCAGTTCTCATCCAATAGTGTCAGTGCAGTCAGATTAATAATTTGGCTGAATATTCAGTGTTATGGTCTTTATTAGAGGTCGACCGATAGTGGATTTTACCGATATCGATATTTAGGTTTGACCGTACATGCCGGTAACCGATATTTAAGTTCTGCAGAACAAATTCTACAGAAAATAATTTAAACATTAAAATGTTACAGGTCAAATGTGTGTTTCTTTAGCTGTAACATAGCCTATGTAAATGTCATAGGTAACACTTTGCAAGTCAGTCAAGTCATCTTCATTTATATAGTGCTTTTAACAATGGGGATTGTTTCAAAGCAGCTTTACAGAGATAAACGTGTAATTTAAGGAAACAGAGATTGTTTTGGCTTTATAGCGGTTCTTTAATAAAGTTATTTTCCAGCTAAAGTTAGTTTTAGCAAGTCCCATTTGTTAACAAGGATGAATTAGCTAGCTTTCATGAACTATATGCATTATGCAATATATGTTTTTACTGCATGTAATATTTAGGGGTGGGGAAAAATCGATTCTTAGATGTATTGCGATGCTGACGTGGACGGTTCTGAATCGATTCACAAATGTCAAAAATCGATTTTCTAAGAATTTTTATCTTTCTTCTAATTACGTAATATTGACGGAGCTCTAAAGCGGACGTGCGGACAGTCTGTGGCGCGCACACAACAGAGACGCATGATGGCTGAGCGCCAGATCAGAACGCCGCCCTCTTCATTAAAAGCTAACTTATGGAAAATTGGCAATTTCATTGTGACCTATTGAGTGTTTTTTGTATGAGAGCTGCTTTCTGTATTGTTTAGTTTTCACATCAAAATGCTGTAAACCGATCTGTAATGCGTACGTTATACTGCCCTCCACAGGCACAGTGTGTGTCAGTGCAATGCCCGTCACAAAGGGTTACATCTTGACTGCCAGTGTGTGTAGTTCTGCCTGTAGAGGGCGCTCTCGCTCTGTATAATGCCAGCTGTCTCTTCTCAGCTCATACTGTGTAATGACGTCACACACTTCTCAGCCGATCCAGCAACGGACGCAACCTGGAAATACTATTGCTGTGGTTTTTATAATGCGTTAAGAGCTCGCTCAAGAAGCATGTAACGTCAGCACCAACAGAAGAACGACACTCTGTTGTCACTCTATGCCCTACACATAGACCTCTGACGTGAGCATGATGGCGCCAGTGTGTTTGTCGGCTTGCCGTCAGCTCCGTCAACTTCTACTATGTTTGTTTGTGTTGTCTTTTACGATATGTCGGCACTGTTCTGTTGCTGCTACAACAAGGTCCTATGATCACAAAACTTTGTTGGATCTCAGAAACGCATCGGTGAACCCTGTTCTCAACGACGGTTGTCACCCTCCGTTTATTTACCCTATCGCGGACTGCGGTTTACTCAAATGCTAAAATGTCTCTGGTCAATAGCAGGTCAGTGTCTAACAAGAATTTCATTCTCAATGACTTTTTTTCTCGTCATAATTTGGACTTCCTGTTTTTAACTGAGACATGGATTAGTGCTGGAGTTGGCCAGTCGTCTGTTTTTAGTGAACTTTGTCCAACTAATTGTTCATTTATTAGCACGCCAAGGAGCGTTGGAAGAGGAGGTGGTGTGGCTCTTGTTTTTAGGAACACTTTTAAATTACATACACTATCTGCAGGGAGTTTTTCCTCCTTTGAACTGCAATGTGTAATTGTAGAATCTACTATGTCATCATTGGTCTGTGCACTGATCTATAGGCCCCCTAAGCCAGACAAAGACTTTATAACAGAATTCTCTGACTTTCTTTCTCATTTTGTGTCACTGTATGATCGTCTCCTTATACTTGGTGACTTCAATATTCATGTCTGCTGTCCAGATAGACCTATGGTTAGCGAATTCTGTGATCTAATAGATGCCTTTGGCCTTACGCAACATATAGATAAAGCTACTCACAAGCTGGGACATACTCTTGATTTAATTTTATCTTATGGTTTTACTGTTGATAATATTATGATTGAGGAGGCCACTTTCTCTGATCATAAGCCCATTATATTTGACATTACCCTTTTTAGTCCTCTGCAAACTGTCAGAGTTCAGGACTGTTACTCTCGCCAGATACATCCTCTCACTGCAGTTCAGTTTTCTGATAGTTTTTTGAGTGAAAATGTTGCTTCTACTATTGCAACAGCGGCATCGTTCTCCTCTAGCACGGATGAATTAGTTACCCTTTTTCACTCATCTTGCTCTTCCATACTTGACTCTGTAGCACCTTTTATATACACTCGCCCCAAATTAAAATCTCATTACTGGTTAGATGAGGATACGCGCTCTCTTAGGCGGGCTTGCCGTATAGCTGAACGGAAATGGAAAAAGGATCATCTCAATGTTTCATTTCAAATTTTTACATCTGCATTAGCTTCTTTTCAGGCAGCTGCAAAAATAGCCAGAGCAAAGCATCTTTCTGATTTGATCAGTAAACACACAAACAGACCAAAAATTTTATTCAGTACTATAAACTCTGTGATCAACCCCTCAAATTCCCCAGTTGCTGATGCATCCACTGATGCTTGTGAGAAATTTCTTAAGTTTTTTACTAATAAAATTGAGAACTTTAGATCAGTGTTTACCCTCACCTCATCTGTTACTCCGCCTGGTTGCTCTGGTGCGTTAGCTATTTTTAACCAATTTCAGCCCATCTCTCTCACTGAATTGAGGAATTTAGTTTCACATATGAAACTTACTACTTCATCTTGTGATTCTATTCCATCTTTTATTATAAAGGATGTTTTTGATGTAGTTGGCCCGTCCATTCAGGTCATTTTAAATTCATGTCTTGCATCTAGCACTGTCCCTACATGTTTTAAGCATGCGATTGTCCAACCCCTGCTTAAAAAACACAATCTTGATGGTAAATGTCTAAATAACTACCGTCCCATTTCTAAGCTTCCTTTTATTTCTAAAGTTCTGGAAAAAGCTGTTTTGTCACAGCTGCTTCCCTTTTTGACCACCCATAACATACTAGAACCTTTCCAGTCAGGTTTTAGATCATTTCATAGCACTGAATCAGCTTTACTCAAAGTAACTAATGATTTTTTTTCTGACACTAGATTCAGGTGATAATGCCATCTTGATATTACTGGATCTTAGTGCTGCTTTCGACACCGTTGATCACAACATCCTCCTTACTCGCCTTGATCAGCAGGTGGGCATTAGGGAGACCGCATTACTTTGGTTCAGATCCTATCTCAAGGATAGGACTTTCTCAGTATCGATTGGCAAGTTCTCCTCATCCTCTGCTTCCGTTTCATATGGTGTCCCTCAGGGGTCCATCTTGGGTCCTATGCTTTTTAACCTGTATATGCTCCCACTGGGTGATATCATAAGGAAGCACAACATCTCTTTTCACCTCTATGCGGATGACACACAGCTGTACTTGCCTTTAAAATCTCGGGATTCCATACATTCTCTCCTAGTCTGTCTTGATGACATTAAAAATTGGATGGCTAACAATTTTCTCCAGCTAAATGATGATAAGACAGAAGTCATTATTTTTGGTTCTCGCAAGGCAAGATGCACTGTGGAGCAAAATTTAGGCCACCTCACTCCATTCATCAAACCTTATGTCAGAAACTTGGGTGTCATCCTTGACTCAGAACTCTGCCTTAACAAACAGATTAGTTCAGTTGTCAAAAATAGTTTTTATCAGCTTAGAATGATTTCACGGATAAAGTCTTTTCTATCTTATAATGACCTTGAGAAAGTTATCCATGCCTTTATAACATCACGGCTGGATTATTGTAATTCTCTCTACCTCGGCCTCCCACAATCATCTCTTAGACGCTTGCAGCTGGTGCAAAACGCAGCAGCGCGCCTTTTAACTGGCACTAGGAAGCGTGAGCACATCACCCCAGTTCTGGGCTCCTTGCATTGGCTACCAGTTCATTTTAGGATTCAGTTTAAAGTTTTACTGTTTGTTTTTAAGGCACTTAATGGGCTCGCCCCAACTTATATCACTAACCTTGTACAGCCACATTCAGTACAAAGGTCATTACGATCGTCAAATAAAGGGCTCCTGTTTGTGCCGCGCTCACGGCTTAAACAGAAGGGTGATAGAGCTTTTGCAGTCGCTGGTCCGCGTTTGTGGAACCAGCTCCCCCAGGATATTAGATCTGCCCCCTCCATTGTTGCATTCAAATCTAAGTTAAAAACTCATTTTTATTCCCTGGCCTTTCTTGCTCCTTAAATTTGGCACTCCTGTTTGTTATCTGTATTTTCTGTGTTGTGTGCTCTGAGATTGAAAGTTTTTATTTATTTTTATTTTTTTATGTTTCATACAATTGTGATTATTGGTGCTATGTGTTTTTATTCTAACTGTGCTTTTTTGGTCATTGAGTGTACAGCACTTTGGTCAGCTTGCGCTGTGTGTAAATGTGCTTTATAAATTAAAATTACTTACTTACTTACTTACTTACTTACTCAAGCACTGCGGAGCTAAACCATTTAGTGCTTTGTAAGTAATCAGGAATATTTTAAAATGTACGCGATGTTTAATAGGGAGCCAATTAGGGCTGTATTCTCCCAGTCGATTAGTCGATTAATTGGTCGATACGTTCTGGCTCGACCAAAATTCTGATTGGTCGATTTTTTGCCGCGTTCATTTCATTAGTTTTGTCGCGTTCATTTACCGGTAAATCAGTTTTGCCGCGTTAATTTCATCAGTTTTGCGGCGTTCATTTCATCAGGTGGAAAGCACTAATTGCTAATGGGGGTGTTTTCAGAGCACCCCTGTTTCACAGGTAACAGTCTGTCTTCAGAACACCCCCCTTGTTTTCACTTCTTTTGGATTAGCCCAACTCACCGTAGAAGACGGACAGATTGAAGAAAGTAGGCTACTAGAAGGTTTGCTGAATATTACTTGATCTGGTTTGTTTAATAAATATTATTTTTTTATTAAAGTGGACGTGCCTTTTGTGTTTAAGAGTAAAAGCTTTAAGTTAATAGTCTATTCGTGTCTCAGCCGCGAAGCTGAACTCCTATGTTCAGCCCATAGACTGTAAAAATTGGTTCAGCCTCACTCTGTGCGAGCTGCACAGAGCGGCTGAAATTATAGTGTCTGTCAGTTATTATAATACATATGACAGAAACAATTGTCTAAATTATGTTACATATTCCTCAAAAGTTCTTGTCATGATATCAATAGTTGACAACATAGTACTATTTTCGGAAATCATAGGCTATGATATTGCGCAGGTGCACGTGATGCAACGCTGTCAGAGCGACAGCCGACAGACTCGTGTGTCAGACTCATTTCAGTGCAAATTAATTACGTCAAAAACGATTTAATACTGCAAATAGCCTACTAGTTTCTTATGTTTATTTATAATTCATTTAGGCGGACAACAAGGCTACCAAGTACTGCGCACAGTGCGCAGCTAATTAATTTAACGTTTTTTTTCTAACGTCATTTTTAGTCGATTTTTAGTCGAAAACTTAAGGACTTCAGTCGATCAAGATTTTCTTTGGTTGAGTACAGCCCTAGAGCCAATGCAGTGTTGACAGAACTGGGCTAATATGGTCATACTTCCTGGTTCTGGTAAGAACTCGAGCTGCTGCGTTTTGAACTAGCTGTAGTTTGTTTATTAAGTGTGCAGGGCAACCACCCAGTAGAGCATTACAATAATCTAGCCTTGATGTCATGAAAGCATGAACTAATTGTTCCGCATTTGTCAATGAGAGCATATGACATAATTTAGAAATATTTTTAAGATGAAAAAATGCGGTTTTACAGATTCTAGACACGTGACTTTCAAATGAAAGATTGGTATCAAAGAGCACACCCAGGTTCCTAACCGACGACGAAGACTTAACAGGGCAGCCATCAAGTGTTAAACAGTATTCTTGGTTATTACGTGAGGAATTTTTTTGTCCAATAATTAGAATCTCTTTTTTTTTCAGAATTAAGTAGGAAATTACTAGACATCCAAGTCTTTATATCAGCTATGCATTCCGTTAATTTTGTGAATTGGTAAGTTTCATCTGGGCGTGAAGAAATATAGAGCCGAGTATCATCAGCATAACAGTGAAAGCTAATTCCATGTTTCCTAATGATATCTCCTAATGGTAGCATGTACAGAGTGAGTGTGTGTGTGTGTACATGAGTGTGCATGTACAGAGTGAACAGCAGCGGTCCTAGTACTGAGCCTTGTGGTACGCCATACTGAACCTGTGATCGATGAGACATCTCTTCATTTTCTGCTACAAACTGATAACGGTCAGATAAGTGTGATTTAAACCATGCTAGTGCGATTCCACTAATGCCAACATAATTCGAGTCTATTTAAAAAAATGTTGTGGTCAATGGTGTCAAATGCAGCACTTAGATCGAGTAACATTAATAGAGAGATACAACCTCGATCGAATGATAAGAGCAAATCATTTGTGACTCTAACGAGAGCAGTCTCAGTACTATGGTACGGTCTAAATCCGGACTGAAAATCCTTGCAGATATCATTTCTTTCAAGAAAGGAACACATTTGTGAGGATACTGCTTTTTCTAGTATCTTTGTCATCATTAGCAATCAGTAATCATTGTCATCATTAGCAATCAGTAATCATAGCCATCTTAGAGTTTTTTGGTACGTAGCCTAGAGACAAAGACGAATTAATGATATTAAGAAGAGGATCTATGACATCTGGAAGCATCTCTTTCAGTAGCTTAGTCGGTATAGGGTCTAACATACATGTTGTTGATTTAGATGATTTAACGAGTTTGCAAAATTCTTCCTCTCCTATAGCAACGAATGAATCGAATTTTTCCTCAGGGAGACTACAATGCACTGCCTGATGCGATACTGTAGTAGATGATTGCATGGTTATAATTTTGTCCGATATCAATCTTATAAGTGAAGAAGTTCATAAAGTCATTACTGCTGTGTTGCTTAACCCTCTGGAGTCTGAGCGGTTTTCTGGGCCCTGGAGGTGTTCTGACATGCTCTGACATTTGTGCTTTTTTCAGTTATTTATAAACATGTTAATGGCAAAGGTGTAAATTCACTCTATATAGCACAAACAGGGCTACCAAAATATGTGATCACCATGCATGTATATTTTTGAATTTTTAAGAGAATAATGTTTATGCGTGGTTATTGAAAAAAATAAAAATGAAAGTTGCTGAAATAAGACCACAAAACTCATAATAAATATGTGCCAATAAGACTTTTGACTAATGGGTGTTGTCGCTTCGAGTTCTGGCTTCAAAATTGTGAAAATAGTCTTGCTTTATCGTTCACATAAAACAATACATTGATTTAAATTGATGTAAAACAGGTTTTGCTTGGAAAGCCAATATGCGAGGGGGGTGTGAACGAGGAGTGGTTTACACCTGAGAATACAATGTCCCACCCACTCTGCATAATGAGCCATTCATTCAGGTGTGAAACTGACTGAGCCACAATGCAAGGACAAAATATATATTTAGAAGAAGACTTATATTGACCATTTAAGATTTTGCTTACATCTATCTTGTAAATATGTTTTGCTATTTTATTAAAAAGGTTACAATTACAACAATAATTACAATTTAAACAATATTTCAAGTGTACTCTTTCTTTGTAAAAAAAAATTATTATAGGCCTACATTTTATCTATGTATTCATTAGTTTGAATATAGCCAACATTGGAACAGCTAACATCTTAGTTGATGACTTTATTTTTGACAAAAATAGTGTTTTATATATATAGAAATTGCTAAACAAAAGCTTATTTGATGTGGCAGTATATTCTACAGTAAAAACTGTACCCAAATCTAGTCAACAAAATGTTGTCTTTCATATTTCGCCTGACTGTAACGTTGTTTTTATGAAATATTAGGGCATATAAATGTTAATTTGCAGTTTAATACGTTGCTTATACAAATAGCCTACATTTTATTTCAACATATTTCAGTCGATTTTTACTCATCTCAGTATAGCAATACAGTTTGCTAAAACATCATCATTCATTCACACACGCGATTTAAATTTAAACTGTCTTTTGCGAGCTGTGGTAAACAGCGCGCATCTCTGCTGTTCATTCATTCATAAATAGAAACCCGATTCACGTGAGAAGGGAAAAAAACTTACTACTGTATTTCTCAGCTCAGTCTGATCCTTGCTCCTCGAAATACCCGCACTTCTGAGGGACATTTTCCATTATTATTATTCCTCACAGCGCTGCGAGACGGTGTAAACAAGTAATGATCTGAATATACTTATGTTTTCTCGAGCTGATATGGGGGCGTTCACAGGATTGCGCCGTGGATTGCCTCAGTCATTTGCGTTTGAATAGCACGCGCTCTCCGTGGGCATGTCATATTACATTTGAATCAGCTGTAATGAGCTCGACTGGAATCGCTCTCTTTTAATACAGATTTCACAAGATGAGAATATTTGTTTTTTATATAAATTACTTTATTTAAAAGAAGAGAATTCAAGCTTCATGCCTGTGTGTCTGTATGTCTGTTTGACTGAGTATTCGCTGAGTTACAGTTCATTTTCGGGCGCGTTTCAGAATGGACTACACTGACAGAGAGAAGGCAGAACTCGCATCACGTTTATTTTTCTTTATTTGGCAAAAAGCACAACACTTTGTTTTTATTGTGAGTATACACCAAAATAATACACTTTTAACAGAATCGATTGATGTATGAAACTCCTATGGAAAATCAAAGTCAACAGAGTTTTTATGAGTTTCTTTTACACTGATAAAAAAAAAAGCGAGCTGGTATCGCCGGCGATACCGCCAACCTCAGGGGGTTAACTCCAGCTCACCATCTGTGTCGCCAATTCCCTTTGTCTCCAGAATGTGCGTACGCACGGCTCAAAGTTTGCTTAAAGGTGCGCACATTCTCCCGTTAAGTTTGTTTTTTATAGATCACAACATTTGCGTGGGAACTGGCGTACGTACGTTTCCAGCCCCGTTTTGCGCGTACTCATGCTTTATAAATGAGACCCCTGAGCTTTTTATGAACTCAAAGGCGCGGGTGCGCAAGAAAATAAATAAATAAATAAAAAGTAGCTGAGTGCACGGGTGGCACGTTAACAGGCTAGCGAATTACTAGCGTGTTGTGCTAGTAGTAACGGAAGCTAGCGATGTCAGGTTAATCTGAGATGTTGGGTAAGCTGTATTTAGTAGTAGTATAAACAACTAGAAATTATAGTAAATGATGGTTCAAAACAAAGAAATACGAGGCTAAGACGGAGCTTACAGCACCGAAGCAAACACACTCACAGTAGGCAGCGAGGCAGACAGGGATGGTTGGAGAGGGAAGAACCAACTGAAGTGAGGGTAAGAAATGTATTTTAATGTTGTTTATTTTTCACTTGTACTTAAAGATTAGAGATCTACAAGAGAAATTATGTATATTTGTATTTTCATAAAAAATGTAGAAAGTTAATATTGAGCTTAAATGTAATGACCCAATCAAGAGTTGTTTCATTAACGGTTTGGAGACACTGCTTTCATTGCTGTTGGAGACACAAGAGTTTGATTGGGACATGGAAGTGAGAAGCTGTGTCAAGAGATTGAAGATAAACTGTCTGAGGATAGGAACTGTCCAGGTTTGGAAAACATTGTATTTGTATATTTTTCTGTTCTTGCGTTTCTATAGTCTTTACTGGTTTATTTATTTATTTTTCCTGTTAGTTTAATTGTGGCTTGTTTTATACACCAACTGTCACAATTGTGTTCTGTTTAGTTTGTTTTCATTGGACTTGTCTGCCTGTCTTTATGTTATGTGTCATCATCATTATCAGTTCATCTGTATCATCTGAGTTTAGTTAATCATCATCATCATCATCATCATCATCACCTGTGTTCTGTTAATCAGTGTTCATCTGTGTTAGTATTTAAGGTCCTTCAGTTCAGTCAGTCTTGGTCCGTTCTCCATTGTATTTAGGTGTGTGTGAGAACTTTCTGCCTGTCTGTACCTGTTTGAATTATATTATTAGTAAATGTTTTGCATTGGAACTTTTGACTCCTCATCTTCTTCTGCCTGCACCCTGACACCAACGATGTGTGAATATGAGGAATTAGTTAATTGCTTTTTTATTGTCACTGGAAAAGGGTGAGTAACATTCAGCTACATTCCACACAAAGCTTGAATGGTGTTTATCCCACAGCTCTTCAGAATTAGTGATTTTAATCTGAACCATTTCTAATAAGGACTGTCTTTGTATTCCTTACAGGTCTAAAGGGACTTGTTTTATTTTAAGCCTAAACGTTTGAGTTATTTGGATTTGTGCAATTTATTTTATTTATTTATTTATTTTACAAATACACATTATTTGAACATTGAATTAAGAACTTTTTTGTTCTTAATATTGAACCATTTAATAGTTTGCCCTGTAGTCATAAACAAGCACATCATTTATTGACTGTGGTAAATTAAATTTCTGTTTAATACTCCTGAAATTGTTGCTTTTGTATTTATGCCTTCACCTTCACCTCATGTATCCAGTTTAAGACTTGTTTTTCTGTCCATTGTCTCAATGGCCCCATTTTTTGTGTGTTCCCCCATCCCTTGTATTTCTGACCGCTCTTGTCTCTGCATTTTTTCTAAGCCTATTTTTTTTCTAAGCCTATTTTTTTGTTGCTTTTTGTGTTTATGATTTAATGTCTTCTATACATCTTTCATTTATGTTCCTTACCCTCTTAGCCATTATGCTGTTTAATGGCCCTGTCCCATTGACTATTTTATGACCATTCCCATGTACTAAAACTGTTGTGTTTTGTATTGAAATGTACTGTATAAATTATTTTGTCTTTACTCTTTGTTTATTTTTTATATGTATGCAATTGTTTTCATTTAGTGGCTGTCTTATTGTGCCCTTTTCTGCGTTGTGATTTTTCTCTATGTCCTTGTGCCCATTTGTATTTGTTAACTTTCAACCCTGTACCCCAACGGTCCATCAATTACAGATGCATATCAAAGTCATTTAAGGCTTGTGTCTTCAGCTCTGACTAATCTGAGTTGGTTGTCCCCCTGGTTCAATCTGGCCCATTCACCATTAGTCCACCTATCCATTCATCGACTGTGCCATGGCCCTACATCCTGGTGATGCTTCGGGATTCATAAATTTTGGGGCATCTCGCCCGGGGGGCGGGGTTACGTCCTGCGTCACATCTCTCATGCGGGTTCTCGTCGACCAGGGTCAGCCATAGACAGTATAAGAAGTGGACAGAGCCATCTCATTGGATCTCAATTGAGACAAGTGAAGCCCATTTTTAGCGATTTCTTAGCACTTCCTTTCCTGACGCGCAGACTCAAACCGAGCAAAGCGTTACACGGACCACGTGAGCAACCCGTCTGTCTTCTAGTAGCTGTGCCAAGAGAAATCTGAATCATTCCCTTCCGAATCTTGCAGAGACGGAGAGTGTGAGTAGGAGCTGTCCATGATCTAGGAGCAGGAGAAACTTTTGCTAAGTATTCTGATTAATTATTTTGTCATTTTGCCTCCACGTCCCCCCGATTGCCTGCGAGCTTCTCCTCCCGTCCATACGGTAATCTCTCTACTGTGCGACAGAGAGTCGTGTGGTTATGACGCAATCGTTAGCCTACTTTTACAAAAACTGCTTCTACGGGGCCATAACATAAGCTACAAGGTAATGGAGCATTTTATACATTGTCGTGTTTCTTTAGAAATAAATAATGGACAAATGGAGTCTTCAAACGCCTCAGATGTAAAGTTATTCGCTGTCAAAGTGACGCCAAAATGAATGGGAGTCAATGGGATGCTAACTGCAGGTGAAGTTCTGCTACAAGATGGTGGCACGCGGCCGGCTTCAACTTCCGGTCGACTTCCTTCCCGCTTGGGGTCAGCGCGCACCAGCGTTAATATGTTAATATGAAACGCGACTTGGCCATTGTAATTAAGGCTACAGCACATCTTGTACAACTTAAACCCTTGGTAGCTAGGTAACGATAAACAAACTGAAAGACCGCAATTCCTGATTTCGCTTTCGTTCACTAAACAAAGACTATGGAAATTAAACATCACTTTTCCATCAAAAAACGTGTTGTAAAAAACATGATTTATTAGATTTAAGACCTAGGTTCGCTAGCTAGTTCTGTGCCTGCCTGTGTGCGCTATGGTGCGCGCTGACCCTGGTCGACGAGAACCCGCATGAGAGATGTGACGCAGGACGTAACCCCGCCCCCGGGCGAGATGCCCCAAAATTTACGAGTCCCGTGATGCTTCTGGGGCTTTCGGCCATGTTCTGGTGGTTCCCTCTGTCAGCACCCACCTTGGTCTTACCTTTCTCCAGCTCCAAATCTTCGAGCTGCCACTCATCCTCTTTTGCCTCTTTATTCATATTAATTTCATCTTTTTTGTACAGTTTTGTATTCCTGTTTAAGTGTACTTGTAACTCATGCTCCTTTATTTGTCCCTTTTGTATAGATATTAATGTTTTTTTTTTTGTATGCTGTTGACTGATTGTAATGTATTTTTCATTTATTGTAAAAGTGTTTAACAATTTGTTTTGAAACAAATAATTAAATCTATTAATTTTGTGTCTTAATTTTATGGATTTTTTTTTCTAATTTTTTTTTTTTTTGAAGGGGTAGAGTCCCAGGGGTAGAGTCCCAGGGGTAGAGTCCCAGGGGTAGAGTCCCAGGGGTAGAGTCCCAGGGGTAGAGTCCCAGGGGTAGAGTCCCAGGGGTAGAGTCCCAGGGGTAGAGTCCCAGGGGTAGAGTCCCAGGGGTAGAGTCCCAGGGGTAGAGTCCCAGGGGTAGAGTCCCAGGGGTAGAGTCCCAGGGGTAGAGTCCCAGGGGTAGAGTCCCAGGGGTAGAGTCCCAGGGGTAGAGTCCCAGGGGTAGAGTCCCAGGGGTAGAGTCCCAGGGGTAGAGTCCCAGGGGTAGAGTCCCAGGGGTAGAGTCCCAGGGGTAGAGTCCCAGGGGTAGAGTCCCAGGGGTAGAGTCCCAGGGGTAGAGTCCCAGGGGTAGAGTCCCAGG
>CM040787.1:32312776-32315276 GCA_022829085.1 Abramis brama
GTGGTACTTGGGTTGGACTTGTGTTTTTTTGGGGTGGGACTTGTGTTTTTTTTGGGTGGTACTTGGGTGGGACTTGTGTTTTTTTGGGGTGGGACTTGTGTTTTTTTTGGGTGGGACTTGTGTTTTTTTGGGGTGGGACTTGTGTTTTTTGTGGGTGGTACTTGGGTGGGACTTGTGTTTTTTTGGGGGTGGGACTTGTGTTTTTTTTGGGTGGGACTTGTGTTTTTCTTGGGTGGGTGGGACTTGTGTTGGGTGGGGGGACTAATTAGGGGGCGGGGACTTGTGTTTTTTTGGGGTTGGACTTGTGTTTTTTTTTTGTGGGTGGGACTTGTGTGCTCCCATAGACTAATTAGGGGGCGGGGAGTCGATTGCACTTGGTTTGGGGGCTCTAGCGCCACCAGGGGCCGAGATATGGTAAAATTAGGGTTAGGGTTAGGGTTAGGGTTAGGGTTAGGGTTAGAGTTAGGGTTAGGGTTAGGGTTAGGGTTAGGGTTAGGGTTAGGGTTAGGGTTAGGGTTAGGGTTAGGGTTAGGGTTAGAGTTAGGGTTAGGTTAGGGTTAGGGTTAGGGTTAGGGTTAGGGTTAGAGTTAGGGTTAGGGTTAGGGTTAGGGTTAGGGTTAGGGTTAGGGTTAGGGTTAGAGGTTAGGGTTAGGGTTAGAGTGTAGGGTTAGAGTTAGGTTAGGGTTAGGGTTAGGGTTAGGGTTAGGGTTAGGGTTAGGGTTAGGGTTAGAGTTAGGGTTAGGGTTAGGGTTAGGGTTAGGGTTAGGGTTAGGGTTAGGGTTAGGGTTAGGGTAGGGTTAGGGTTAGAGTTAGGGTTAGGGTTAGGGTTAGGGTTAGAGTAGGTTAGGGTTAGGGTTAGGGTTAGGGTTAGGGTTAGGGTTAGGGTTAGGGTTAGGTTATAGGGATAAAAACGAATCTGTCACCCCCTAGTTTTGTCACCCCCCCCCCATATCTCGGGTTCTATAGGTCCTAGAGGGCCGAAACTCCGCCCATATACTAATTAGGGGGCGGGGAGTCGATTGCACGTGGTTTGGGAGCTCTAGCGCCACCAGGTGTCGAGATACAGTAGTGTCACCCCCCTTATTATTGCACCTATAGAGCTGAAACTCCGCCCATATACTAATTAGGGGGCGGGGAGTCGATTGCACTTGGTTTGGGAGCTCTAGCGCCACCAGGTGTCGAGATACAGTAGTGTCACCCCCCTTATTATTGCACCTATAGAGCTGAAACTCCGCCCATATACTAATTAGGGGGCGGGGAGTCGATTGCACTTGGTTTGGGAGCTCTAGCGCCACCAGGCGCCGAGATATGGTACTGCAACTAGGGGTTGACTTTCGCAAATCAGGGTTAGGGGTTGACTTTCCCAAATCAGGGTTAGGGTTGACTTTCGCAAATCAGGGTTAGGGGTTGACTTTCCCAAATCAGGGTTAGGGGTTGACTTTCCCAAATCAGGGTTAGGGGTTGACTTTCCCAAATCAGGGTTAGGGGTTGACTTTCCCAAATCAGGGTTAGGGGTTGACTTTCTCTATACAGCTTTTTTTTTTTTTTTTTTTTTTTTTTTTTTTTTGGGGGAGGGGGAGGGGGAGGGGGAGGGGGGGAGGGGGAGGGGGGAGATGGGGGGGATGGGGGGGACCTGTAATATACTGTAATTAGGTGGGAGGGACTTGTGTTTTTTTGGGGTGGGACTTGTGTTTTTTGGGGTGGGACTTGTGTTTGAGTTGGGTGGGACTTGTGTTTTTTTTGGGTGGGACTTGGGTGGGACTTGTGTTTTTTTTGGGGTGGGACTTGTGTTTTTTTTGGGTGGGACTTGTGTTTTTTTTGGGGGTGGGACTTGTGTTTTTTTTGGGTGGGACTTGTGTTGGACTTGTGTTTTTTTGGGGTGGGACTTGTGTTTTTTTTGGGTGGTACTTGGGTTGGACTTGTGTTTTTTTGGGGTGGGACTTGTGTTTTTTTTGGGTGGTACTTGGGTGGGACTTGTGTTTTTTTGGGGTGGGACTTGTGTTTTTTTTGGGTGGGACTTGTGTTTTTTTGGGGTGGGACTTGTGTTTTTTGTGGGTGGTACTTGGGTGGGACTTGTGTTTTTTTGGGGGTGGGACTTGTGTTTTTTTTGGGTGGGACTTGTGTTTTTCTTGGGTGGGTGGGACTTGTGTTGGGTGGGGGGACTAATTAGGGGGCGGGGACTTGTGTTTTTTTGGGGTTGGACTTGTGTTTTTTTTTTGTGGGTGGGACTTGTGTGCTCCCATAGACTAATTAGGGGGCGGGGAGTCGATTGCACTTGGTTTGGGGGCTCTAGCGCCACCAGGGGCCGAGATATGGTAAAATTAGGGTTAGGGTTAGGGTTAGGGTTAGGGTTAGGGTTAGAGTTAGGGTTAGGGTTAGGGTTAGGGTTAGGGTTAGGGTTAGGGTTAGGGTTAGGGTTAGGGTTAGAGTTAGGGTTAGGTTAGGGTTAGGGTTAGGGTTAGGGTTAGGGTTAGAGTTAGGGTTAGGGTTAGGGTTAGGG
>CM040787.1:32320276-32324269 GCA_022829085.1 Abramis brama
AGGGTTAGGGTTAGGGTTAGGGTTAGGGTTAGGGTTAGGGTTAGGGTTAGGGTTAGGGTTAGGGTTAGGGTTAGGGTTAGGGTTAGGGTTAGGGTTAGGGTTAGGGTTAGGGTTAGGGTTAGGGTTAGGGTTAGGGTTAGGGTTAGGGTTAGGGTTAGGGTTAGGGTTAGGGTTAGGGTTAGGGTTAGGGTTAGGGTTAGGGTTAGGGTTAGGGTTAGGGTTAGGGTTAGGGTTAGGGTTAGGGTTAGGGTTAGGGTTAGGGTTAGGGTTAGGGTTAGGGTTAGGGTTAGGGTTAGGGTTAGGGTTAGGGTTAGGGTTAGGGTTAGGGTTAGGGTTAGGGTTAGGGTTAGGGTTAGGGTTAGGGTTAGGGTTAGGGTTAGGGTTAGGGTTAGGGTTAGGGTTAGGGTTAGGGTTAGGGTTAGGGTTAGGGTTAGGGTTAGGGTTAGGGTTAGGGTTAGGGTTAGGGTTAGGGTTAGGGTTAGGGTTAGGGTTAGGGTTAGGGTTAGGGTTAGGGTTAGGGTTAGGGTTAGGGTTAGGGTTAGGGTTAGGGTTAGGGTTAGGGTTAGGGTTAGGGTTAGGGTTAGGGTTAGGGTTAGGGTTAGGGTTAGGGTTAGGGTTAGGGTTAGGGTTAGGGTTAGGGTTAGGGTTAGGGTTAGGGTTAGGGTTAGGGTTAGGGTTAGGGTTAGGGTTAGGGTTAGGGTTAGGGTTAGGGTTAGGGTTAGGGTTAGGGTTAGGGTTAGGGTTAGGGTTAGGGTTAGGGTTAGGGTTAGGGTTAGGGTTAGGGTTAGGGTTAGGGTTAGGGTTAGGGTTAGGGTTAGGGTTAGGGTTAGGGTTAGGGTTAGGGTTAGGGTTAGGGTTAGGGTTAGGGTTAGGGTTAGGGTTAGGGTTAGGGTTAGGGTTAGGGTTAGGGTTAGGGTTAGGGTTAGGGTTAGGGTTAGGGTTAGGGTTAGGGTTAGGGTTAGGGTTAGGGTTAGGGTTAGGGTTAGGGTTAGGGTTAGGGTTAGGGTTAGGGTTAGGGTTAGGGTTAGGGTTAGGGTTAGGGTTAGGGTTAGGGTTAGGGTTAGGGTTAGGGTTAGGGTTAGGGTTAGGGTTAGGGTTAGGGTTAGGGTTAGGGTTAGGGTTAGGGTTAGGGTTAGGGTTAGGGTTAGGGTTAGGGTTAGGGTTAGGGTTAGGGTTAGGGTTAGGGTTAGGGTTAGGGTTAGGGTTAGGGTTAGGGTTAGGGTTAGGGTTAGGGTTAGGGTTAGGGTTAGGGTTAGGGTTAGGGTTAGGGTTAGGGTTAGGGTTAGGGTTAGGGTTAGGGTTAGGGTTAGGGTTAGGGTTAGGGTTAGGGTTAGGGTTAGGGTTAGGGTTAGGGTTAGGGTTAGGGTTAGGGTTAGGGTTAGGGTTAGGGTTAGGGTTAGGGTTAGGGTTAGGGTTAGGGTTAGGGTTAGGGTTAGGGTTAGGGTTAGGGTTAGGGTTAGGGTTAGGGTTAGGGTTAGGGTTAGGGTTAGGGTTAGGGTTAGGGTTAGGGTTAGGGTTAGGGTTAGGGTTAGGGTTAGGGTTAGGGTTAGGGTTAGGGTTAGGGTTAGGGTTAGGGTTAGGGTTAGGGTTAGGGTTAGGGTTAGGGTTAGGGTTAGGGTTAGGGTTAGGGTTAGGGTTAGGGTTAGGGTTAGGGTTAGGGTTAGGGTTAGGGTTAGGGTTAGGGTTAGGGTTAGGGTTAGGGTTAGGGTTAGGGTTAGGGTTAGGGTTAGGGTTAGGGTTAGGGTTAGGGTTAGGGTTAGGGTTAGGGTTAGGGTTAGGGTTAGGGTTAGGGTTAGGGTTAGGGTTAGGGTTAGGGTTAGGGTTAGGGTTAGGGTTAGGGTTAGGGTTAGGGTTAGGGTTAGGGTTAGGGTTAGGGTTAGGGTTAGGGTTAGGGTTAGGGTTAGGGTTAGGGTTAGGGTTAGGGTTAGGGTTAGGGTTAGGGTTAGGGTTAGGGTTAGGGTTAGGGTTAGGGTTAGGGTTAGGGTTAGGGTTAGGGTTAGGGTTAGGGTTAGGGTTAGGGTTAGGGTTAGGGTTAGGGTTAGGGTTAGGGTTAGGGTTAGGGTTAGGGTTAGGGTTAGGGTTAGGGTTAGGGTTAGGGTTAGGGTTAGGGTTAGGGTTAGGGTTAGGGTTAGGGTTAGGGTTAGGGTTAGGGTTAGGGTTAGGGTTAGGGTTAGGGTTAGGGTTAGGGTTAGGGTTAGGGTTAGGGTTAGGGTTAGGGTTAGGGTTAGGGTTAGGGTTAGGGTTAGGGTTAGGGTTAGGGTTAGGGTTAGGGTTAGGGTTAGGGTTAGGGTTAGGGTTAGGGTTAGGGTTAGGGTTAGGGTTAGGGTTAGGGTTAGGGTTAGGGTTAGGGTTAGGGTTAGGGTTAGGGTTAGGGTTAGGGTTAGGGTTAGGGTTAGGGTTAGGGTTAGGGTTAGGGTTAGGGTTAGGGTTAGGGTTAGGGTTAGGGTTAGGGTTAGGGTTAGGGTTAGGGTTAGGGTTAGGGTTAGGGTTAGGGTTAGGGTTAGGGTTAGGGTTAGGGTTAGGGTTAGGGTTAGGGTTAGGGTTAGGGTTAGGGTTAGGGTTAGGGTTAGGGTTAGGGTTAGGGTTAGGGTTAGGGTTAGGGTTAGGGTTAGGGTTAGGGTTAGGGTTAGGGTTAGGGTTAGGGTTAGGGTTAGGGTTAGGGTTAGGGTTAGGGTTAGGGTTAGGGTTAGGGTTAGGGTTAGGGTTAGGGTTAGGGTTAGGGTTAGGGTTAGGGTTAGGGTTAGGGTTAGGGTTAGGGTTAGGGTTAGGGTTAGGGTTAGGGTTAGGGTTAGGGTTAGGGTTAGGGTTAGGGTTAGGGTTAGGGTTAGGGTTAGGGTTAGGGTTAGGGTTAGGGTTAGGGTTAGGGTTAGGGTTAGGGTTAGGGTTAGGGTTAGGGTTAGGGTTAGGGTTAGGGTTAGGGTTAGGGTTAGGGTTAGGGTTAGGGTTAGGGTTAGGGTTAGGGTTAGGGTTAGGGTTAGGTTAGGGTTAGGGTTAGGGTTAGGGTTAGGGTTAGGGTTAGGGTTAGGGTTAGGGTTAGGGTTAGGGTTAGGGTTAGGGTTAGGGTTAGGGTTAGGGTTAGGGTTAGGGTTAGGGTTAGGGTTAGGGTTAGGGTTAGGGTTAGGGTTAGGGTTAGGGTTAGGGTTAGGGTTAGGGTTAGGGTTAGGGTTAGGGTTAGGGTTAGGGTTAGGGTTAGGGTTAGGGTTAGGGTTAGGGTTAGGGTTAGGGTTAGGGTTAGGGTTAGGGTTAGGGTTAGGGTTAGGGTTAGGGTTAGGGTTAGGGTTAGGGTTAGGGTTAGGGTTAGGGTTAGGGTTAGGGTTAGGGTTAGGGTTAGGGTTAGGGTTAGGGTTAGGGTTAGGGTTAGGGTTAGGGTTAGGGTTAGGGTTAGGGTTAGGGTTAGGGTTAGGGTTAGGGTTAGGGTTAGGGTTAGGGTTAGGGTTAGGGTTAGGGTTAGGGTTAGGGTTAGGGTTAGGGTTAGGGTTAGGGTTAGGGTTAGGGTTAGGGTTAGGGTTAGGGTTAGGGTTAGGGTTAGGGTTAGGGTTAGGGTTAGGGTTAGGGTTAGGGTTAGGGTTAGGGTTAGGGTTAGGGTTAGGGTTAGGGTTAGGGTTAGGGTTAGGGTTAGGGTTAGGGTTAGGGTTAGGGTTAGGGTTAGGGTTAGGGTTAGGGTTAGGGTTAGGGTTAGGGTTAGGGTTAGGGTTAGGGTTAGGGTTAGGGTTAGGGTTAGGGTTAGGGTTAGGGTTAGGGTTAGGGTTAGGGTTAGGGTTAGGGTTAGGGTTAGGGTTAGGGTTAGGGTTAGGGTTAGGGTTAGGGTTAGGGTTAGGGTTAGGGTTAGGGTTAGGGTTAGGGTTAGGGTTAGGGTTAGGGTTAGGGTTAGGGTTAGGGTTAGGGTTAGGGTTAGGGTTAGGGTTAGGGTTAGGGTTAGGGTTAGGGTTAGGGTTAGGGTTAGGGTTAGGGTTAGGGTTAGGGTTAGGGTTAGGGTTAGGGTTAGGGTTAGGG
>CM040788.1:5000-67500 GCA_022829085.1 Abramis brama
GATTTGGGAAAGTCAACCCCTAACCCTGATTTGCGAAAGTCAACCCTAACCCTGATTTGGGAAAGTCAACCCCTAACCCTGATTTGCGAAAGTCAACCCCTAGTTGCAGTACCATATCTCGGCGCCTGGTGGCGCTAGAGCTCCCAAACCAAGTGCAATCGACTCCCCGCCCCCTAATTAGTATATGGGCGGAGTTTCAGCTCTATAGGTGCAATAATAAGGGGGGTGACACTACTGTATCTCGACACCTGGTGGCGCTAGAGCTCCCAAACCAAGTGCAATCGACTCCCCGCCCCCTAATTAGTATATGGGCGGAGTTTCAGCTCTATAGGTGCAATAATAAGGGGGGTGACACTACTGTATCTCGACACCTGGTGGCGCTAGAGCTCCCAAACCACGTGCAATCGACTCCCCGCCCCCTAATTAGTATATGGGCGGAGTTTCGGCCCTCTAGGACCTATAGAACCCGAGATATGGGGGGGGGGTGACAAAACTAGGGGGTGACAGATTCGTTTTTATCCCTATAACCTAACCCTAACTCACCCTAACCCTAACCCTAACCTAACCCTAACCCTAACCCTAACTAACCCTAACCTAACCTAACCCTAACCCTAACCCTAACCCTAACTCTAACCCTAACCCTAACCCTAACCCTAACCCTAACCCTAACTCTAACCCTAACCCTAACCTAACCCTAACCTAACCCTAACCCTAACCCTAACCCTAACCTAACCCTAACCCTAACCCTAACCCTAACCCTAACCCTAACCCTAACCCTAACCTAACCCTAACCCTAACTCTAACCCTAACCCTAACCCTAACCCTACCCCTAATTTTACCATATCTCGGCCCCTGGTGGCGCTAGAGCCCCCAAACCAAGTGCAATCGACTCCCCGCCCCCTAATTAGTCTATGGGAGCACACAAGTCCCACCCACAAAAAAAAAACACAAGTCCAACCCCAAAAAAACACAAGTCCCCGCCCCCTAATTAGTCCCCCCACCCAACACAAGTCCCACCCACCCAAGAAAAACACAAGTCCCACCCAAAAAAAACACAAGTCCCACCCCCAAAAAAACACAAGTCCCACCCAAGTACCACCCACAAAAAACACAAGTCCCACCCCAAAAAAACACAAGTCCCACCCAAAAAAAACACAAGTCCCACCCCAAAAAAACACAAGTCCCACCCAAGTACCACCCAAAAAAAACACAAGTCCCACCCCAAAAAAACACAAGTCCAACCCAAGTCCCACCCCCAAAAAAAACACAAGTCCCACCCAAAAAAAACACAAGTCCCACCCCAAAAAAAACACAAGTCCCACCCAAGTCCCACCCAAAAAAAACACAAGTCCCACCCAACTCAAACACAAGTCCCACCCCAAAAAACACAAGTCCCACCCCAAAAAAACACAAGTCCCTCCCACCTAATTACAGTATATTACAGGTCCCCCCCATCCCCCCCATCTCCCCCCTCCCCCTCCCCCCCTCCCCCTCCCCCTCCCCCTCCCCCAAAAAAAAAAAAAAAAAAAAAAAAAAAAAAAAAAGCTGTATAGAGAAAGTCAACCCCTAACCCTGATTTGGGAAAGTCAACCCCTAACCCTGATTTGGGAAAGTCAACCCCTAACCCTGATTTGGGAAAGTCAACCCCTAACCCTGATTTGGGAAAGTCAACCCCTAACCCTGATTTGCGAAAGTCAACCCTAACCCTGATTTGGGAAAGTCAACCCCTAACCCTGATTTGCGAAAGTCAACCCCTAGTTGCAGTACCATATCTCGGCGCCTGGTGGCGCTAGAGCTCCCAAACCAAGTGCAATCGACTCCCCGCCCCCTAATTAGTATATGGGCGGAGTTTCAGCTCTATAGGTGCAATAATAAGGGGGGTGACACTACTGTATCTCGACACCTGGTGGCGCTAGAGCTCCCAAACCAAGTGCAATCGACTCCCCGCCCCCTAATTAGTATATGGGCGGAGTTTCAGCTCTATAGGTGCAATAATAAGGGGGGTGACACTACTGTATCTCGACACCTGGTGGCGCTAGAGCTCCCAAACCACGTGCAATCGACTCCCCGCCCCCTAATTAGTATATGGGCGGAGTTTCGGCCCTCTAGGACCTATAGAACCCGAGATATGGGGGGGGGGTGACAAAACTAGGGGGTGACAGATTCGTTTTTATCCCTATAACCTAACCCTAACTCACCCTAACCCTAACCCTAACCTAACCCTAACCCTAACCCTAACTAACCCTAACCTAACCTAACCCTAACCCTAACCCTAACCCTAACTCTAACCCTAACCCTAACCCTAACCCTAACCCTAACCCTAACTCTAACCCTAACCCTAACCTAACCCTAACCTAACCCTAACCCTAACCCTAACCCTAACCTAACCCTAACCCTAACCCTAACCCTAACCCTAACCCTAACCCTAACCCTAACCTAACCCTAACCCTAACTCTAACCCTAACCCTAACCCTAACCCTACCCCTAATTTTACCATATCTCGGCCCCTGGTGGCGCTAGAGCCCCCAAACCAAGTGCAATCGACTCCCCGCCCCCTAATTAGTCTATGGGAGCACACAAGTCCCACCCACAAAAAAAAAACACAAGTCCAACCCCAAAAAAACACAAGTCCCCGCCCCCTAATTAGTCCCCCCACCCAACACAAGTCCCACCCACCCAAGAAAAACACAAGTCCCACCCAAAAAAAACACAAGTCCCACCCCCAAAAAAACACAAGTCCCACCCAAGTACCACCCACAAAAAACACAAGTCCCACCCCAAAAAAACACAAGTCCCACCCAAAAAAAACACAAGTCCCACCCCAAAAAAACACAAGTCCCACCCAAGTACCACCCAAAAAAAACACAAGTCCCACCCCAAAAAAACACAAGTCCAACCCAAGTCCCACCCCCAAAAAAAACACAAGTCCCACCCAAAAAAAACACAAGTCCCACCCCAAAAAAAACACAAGTCCCACCCAAGTCCCACCCAAAAAAAACACAAGTCCCACCCAACTCAAACACAAGTCCCACCCCAAAAAACACAAGTCCCACCCCAAAAAAACACAAGTCCCTCCCACCTAATTACAGTATATTACAGGTCCCCCCCATCCCCCCCATCTCCCCCCTCCCCCTCCCCCCCTCCCCCTCCCCCTCCCCCTCCCCCAAAAAAAAAAAAAAAAAAAAAAAAAAAAAAAAAGCTGTATAGAGAAAGTCAACCCCTAACCCTGATTTGGGAAAGTCAACCCCTAACCCTGATTTGGGAAAGTCAACCCCTAACCCTGATTTGGGAAAGTCAACCCCTAACCCTGATTTGGGAAAGTCAACCCCTAACCCTGATTTGCGAAAGTCAACCCTAACCCTGATTTGGGAAAGTCAACCCCTAACCCTGATTTGCGAAAGTCAACCCCTAGTTGCAGTACCATATCTCGGCGCCTGGTGGCGCTAGAGCTCCCAAACCAAGTGCAATCGACTCCCCGCCCCCTAATTAGTATATGGGCGGAGTTTCAGCTCTATAGGTGCAATAATAAGGGGGGTGACACTACTGTATCTCGACACCTGGTGGCGCTAGAGCTCCCAAACCAAGTGCAATCGACTCCCCGCCCCCTAATTAGTATATGGGCGGAGTTTCAGCTCTATAGGTGCAATAATAAGGGGGGTGACACTACTGTATCTCGACACCTGGTGGCGCTAGAGCTCCCAAACCACGTGCAATCGACTCCCCGCCCCCTAATTAGTATATGGGCGGAGTTTCGGCCCTCTAGGACCTATAGAACCCGAGATATGGGGGGGGGGTGACAAAACTAGGGGGTGACAGATTCGTTTTTATCCCTATAACCTAACCCTAACTCACCCTAACCCTAACCCTAACCTAACCCTAACCCTAACCCTAACTAACCCTAACCTAACCTAACCCTAACCCTAACCCTAACCCTAACTCTAACCCTAACCCTAACCCTAACCCTAACCCTAACCCTAACTCTAACCCTAACCCTAACCTAACCCTAACCTAACCCTAACCCTAACCCTAACCCTAACCTAACCCTAACCCTAACCCTAACCCTAACCCTAACCCTAACCCTAACCCTAACCTAACCCTAACCCTAACTCTAACCCTAACCCTAACCCTAACCCTACCCCTAATTTTACCATATCTCGGCCCCTGGTGGCGCTAGAGCCCCCAAACCAAGTGCAATCGACTCCCCGCCCCCTAATTAGTCTATGGGAGCACACAAGTCCCACCCACAAAAAAAAAACACAAGTCCAACCCCAAAAAAACACAAGTCCCCGCCCCCTAATTAGTCCCCCCACCCAACACAAGTCCCACCCACCCAAGAAAAACACAAGTCCCACCCAAAAAAAACACAAGTCCCACCCCCAAAAAAACACAAGTCCCACCCAAGTACCACCCACAAAAAACACAAGTCCCACCCCAAAAAAACACAAGTCCCACCCAAAAAAAACACAAGTCCCACCCCAAAAAAACACAAGTCCCACCCAAGTACCACCCAAAAAAAACACAAGTCCCACCCCAAAAAAACACAAGTCCAACCCAAGTCCCACCCCCAAAAAAAACACAAGTCCCACCCAAAAAAAACACAAGTCCCACCCCAAAAAAAACACAAGTCCCACCCAAGTCCCACCCAAAAAAAACACAAGTCCCACCCAACTCAAACACAAGTCCCACCCCAAAAAACACAAGTCCCACCCCAAAAAAACACAAGTCCCTCCCACCTAATTACAGTATATTACAGGTCCCCCCCATCCCCCCCATCTCCCCCCTCCCCCTCCCCCCCTCCCCCTCCCCCTCCCCCTCCCCCAAAAAAAAAAAAAAAAAAAAAAAAAAAAAAAAAGCTGTATAGAGAAAGTCAACCCCTAACCCTGATTTGGGAAAGTCAACCCCTAACCCTGATTTGGGAAAGTCAACCCCTAACCCTGATTTGGGAAAGTCAACCCCTAACCCTGATTTGGGAAAGTCAACCCCTAACCCTGATTTGCGAAAGTCAACCCTAACCCTGATTTGGGAAAGTCAACCCCTAACCCTGATTTGCGAAAGTCAACCCCTAGTTGCAGTACCATATCTCGGCGCCTGGTGGCGCTAGAGCTCCCAAACCAAGTGCAATCGACTCCCCGCCCCCTAATTAGTATATGGGCGGAGTTTCAGCTCTATAGGTGCAATAATAAGGGGGGTGACACTACTGTATCTCGACACCTGGTGGCGCTAGAGCTCCCAAACCAAGTGCAATCGACTCCCCGCCCCCTAATTAGTATATGGGCGGAGTTTCAGCTCTATAGGTGCAATAATAAGGGGGGTGACACTACTGTATCTCGACACCTGGTGGCGCTAGAGCTCCCAAACCACGTGCAATCGACTCCCCGCCCCCTAATTAGTATATGGGCGGAGTTTCGGCCCTCTAGGACCTATAGAACCCGAGATATGGGGGGGGGGTGACAAAACTAGGGGGTGACAGATTCGTTTTTATCCCTATAACCTAACCCTAACCCTAACCCTAACCCTAACCCTGGGACTCTACCCCTGGGACTCTACCCCTGGGACTCTACCCCTGGGACTCTACCCCTGGGACTCTACCCCTGGGACTCTACCCCTGGGACTCTACCCCTGGGACTCTACCCCTGGGACTCTACCCCTGGGACTCTACCCCTGGGACTCTACCCCTGGGACTCTACCCCTGGGACTCTACCCCTGGGACTCTACCCCTGGGACTCTACCCCTGGGACTCTACCCCTGGGACTCTACCCCTGGGACTCTACCCCTGGGACTCTACCCCTGGGACTCTACCCCTGGGACTCTACCCCTGGGACTCTACCCCTGGGACTCTACCCCTGGGACTCTACCCCTGGGACTCTACCCCTGGGACTCTACCCCTGGGACTCTACCCCTGGGACTCTACCCCTGGGACTCTACCCCTGGGACTCTACCCCTGGGACTCTACCCCTGGGACTCTACCCCTGGGACTCTACCCCTGGGACTCTACCCCTGGGACTCTACCCCTGGGACTCTACCCCTGGGACTCTACCCCTGGGACTCTACCCCTGGGACTCTACCCCTGGGACTCTACCCCTGGGACTCTACCCCTGGGACTCTACCCCTGGGACTCTACCCCTGGGACTCTACCCCTGGGACTCTACCCCTGGGACTCTACCCCTGGGACTCTACCCCTGGGACTCTACCCCTGGGACTCTACCCCTGGGACTCTACCCCTGGGACTCTACCCCTGGGACTCTACCCCTGGGACTCTACCCCTGGGACTCTACCCCTGGGACTCTACCCCTGGGACTCTACCCCTGGGACTCTACCCCTGGGACTCTACCCCTGGGACTCTACCCCTGGGACTCTACCCCTGGGACTCTACCCCTGGGACTCTACCCCTGGGACTCTACCCCTGGGACTCTACCCCTGGGACTCTACCCCTGGGACTCTACCCCTGGGACTCTACCCCTGGGACTCTACCCCTGGGACTCTACCCCTGGGACTCTACCCCTGGGACTCTACCCCTGGGACTCTACCCCTGGGACTCTACCCCTGGGACTCTACCCCTGGGACTCTACCCCTGGGACTCTACCCCTGGGACTCTACCCCTGGGACTCTACCCCTGGGACTCTACCCCTGGGACTCTACCCCTGGGACTCTACCCCTGGGACTCTACCCCTGGGACTCTACCCCTGGGACTCTACCCCTGGGACTCTACCCCTGGGACTCTACCCCTGGGACTCTACCCCTGGGACTCTACCCCTGGGACTCTACCCCTGGGACTCTACCCCTGGGACTCTACCCCTGGGACTCTACCCCTGGGACTCTACCCCTGGGACTCTACCCCTGGGACTCTACCCCTGGGACTCTACCCCTGGGACTCTACCCCTGGGACTCTACCCCTGGGACTCTACCCCTGGGACTCTACCCCTGGGACTCTACCCCTGGGACTCTACCCCTGGGACTCTACCCCTGGGACTCTACCCCTGGGACTCTACCCCTGGGACTCTACCCCTGGGACTCTACCCCTGGGACTCTACCCCTGGGACTCTACCCCTGGGACTCTACCCCTGGGACTCTACCCCTGGGACTCTACCCCTGGGACTCTACCCCTGGGACTCTACCCCTGGGACTCTACCCCTGGGACTCTACCCCTGGGACTCTACCCCTGGGACTCTACCCCTGGGACTCTACCCCTGGGACTCTACCCCTGGGACTCTACCCCTGGGACTCTACCCCTGGGACTCTACCCCTGGGACTCTACCCCTGGGACTCTACCCCTGGGACTCTACCCCTGGGACTCTACCCCTGGGACTCTACCCCTGGGACTCTACCCCTGGGACTCTACCCCTGGGACTCTACCCCCAAAAAATATATAAATATATCAAAAAGATATAATTTAAATTTTATATTTATTTGTATTACAACACACTTTTACAATGAAAGAAAAATACATTACAAGTGAGGCAACAGCATAAATACAAAATATGGACATCAATACAAAAAAAAAGAAAAAAAAGTAGCATTAAGGGTTAGGGTTAAGTCCAGTTAAACAGGAATACAAAACTACATAAAATTAGCACCACAAATATGAAAGTGGTAGGGTTAGAGAGGAAAAAGATGAGTTGGGGTGGCAGCTCTGAGATGTGGAGCTGGAGAGGCAGGCGTGGCCAAGGCAGGTGCTGACAGAGGAAACCACCACAGAGGAGATAAGAGGAGCAGCTAGGGAGTAAATGGCAGGAAGCCCCAGCAGGATCACCAGGATGCAGGGCCACAGCACAGTCGATAGAACGATAGGTGGACCTTTGGTTAACGGGCCAAGCAGAACCAGAGGGACAACCAACGCAGGTGGAGCTATTAGAGGTTCGGAACTAGGCAGAGCCCAAGACCAAAGGCAAAGACCACTGCACTGGAGGGCAGAAGCAGAAATATATAGCAGTGGAGTCAAAGGGGTGGAGGGACAAGGCATAGCCGTAGGATCAGAAGTCTGTGGCGCAACCAGGGTGATAATAACTGACCAAGGTGGATCCGGAGGGACGAGGGAGCCTGATGCAGCCTGAAGGATGAAGGGCCATGGTGGAGCTAATAGGTTGACAGAGTGAGGTTAAGTCCAAGGCTTGGCAAGAAACCAAGGGATAAACAACTAGGTGGAGTTGGTGAACTGGAAGCCAAAGGCGGACCCAAAGTGCAAAGGGTTGCCAATAAAGGAGCCCAAGGGCTGAAAGGAGCACGCGGACACAGGACCAAATTACTAGATGGCATAAGTAGAAGAAGTGGGAGAAGGCGCATCAATGAGAGGCTTCATGCTGAGTGGGAAGGACATCAGACTGGATAGGACTGTCTAAACAGCTGAAGGGGAACAGCTGGGGAGGAGGTTGCTCAAGAGCAGAAACAAGGACAGAAACTGGCTTAGTGTCACTCAAGTTGATCAATCACTTCAGACAGTCCACTTCCACCAAAATTCCCTCCGGGATGAAAATAGGGACTGGCTCACACATGGTCAGACTTGGCTTGAGGGGAACAATGGTTTTGGTTCAAGAAAAACTGCTGCTACATCCATCCATGTTTGAAGTTCCATTCTTCTGTCATGGTGGTTGGACCAAGGGTGAGTTTGAACAGGATCTAGTTATAACAGTAAAACTTTGAAAATAAAATAAAAATAACAAACACTTAGGAGATTAACACGCAGGAACAGAACTACTAACGTTAAAAATGGACAAGGAACTAAAAGTATATATACAGAGACTAAATGAATGAGTCAACATGGGGCAGGTGGGCACAACAGGTTACCATGGACACAATAGGTTGACAAAAAAAATATACAGGTTTTCATACAAAGCTTTACAATACAAGAGGCATACAATATCGTGAAAGGTTTAAAAAACAAAAGGGCAAAACAAAAGCATAAAAATATTAAAGGCATCATACCATCATTGCAAAGGGACAATCAGACAAAAAGGGTCATTATACAAAATGAGCATTAAGGGAGGGGGGGGGGGGTTGTGGGGGGGGGGGGGGAGACAAAGAAACAAGGCTTAAAGGGTACAAGTGGCCAAGCCATAAATACAAAAACAAAGGTTGCCAAATCAATATCATGAGTATGACATTAATTTTAAAAAAAGAAAAGAAAAGAAATAAGTGCTCCTGTGCTACAGACAAAGACAATAGAAGGCATTAATACAGAAAAAAAAAACATGAAGGACAAAGCTGCATTACAAAATATGCATTGAAAAAAATTAAATGTGACTGACAACCATAAGTAGGACAAAAGACAATGGTTTAAAGGGGAAAAAACAAAAGCAAATACAAAAGAAATATGGGCAGAGATAAATACAAAGAGGACAGGGACAAAATGAAAGGGTCCTATTTGCAAAAATAAAAAGGCACAGATAAAAACCGGCATAATAACTCAAAGCATAAAACAAAAACCATTACTAAAAATGCTGCCAGTCACCATAAAACTGTTGACCCAAGAAAGAGACCAATATACACAATGTTTCACAGGTTAGCCTTCAATTCAAGGTTCAGGGTTAGGGTTGGCATTGTCAGGAACTGACTGAAACAATTATTAAAAAAGGGACTATTAAATGTCTAGAATACTAAGAACATTCTGATTGTGGTGTAACTAAGACACAGCTGTGAGCTGATGAAACAGCCGCCACTAAAAGGTCAAACAAGGTTAGAAGAGTTTGAAATTCTGTACCATGAGCCTCAAGGTGGACGGTAGTGTCAACATGTGGACTTCCATTCTGAAGGGAGAACAACCGCACACCCAGCTCACCTAGAGGAAGATATCACATTTCAGTTAGAATTAGTATAAAATTCAAAAGAATGATTGCACAGATGAGAATTTCCAAGAAGTGTCACACCTGTTTTCAAACCCCTCCAAGGTTTGGTGAAGTTGGTAGAGACAGGTGGTGTCATTTTGTTATTTGATTAAATTTAGGTCTCAGTCAATCCCAAGATGAGCCAGTATGGCTATTGGCTAGAATCAAGTCAGTTGTGAGAATTTGCAACTGTCAGACAGCTGTAAAACAATGAAGGGGTGAAATACAAAGTGTAGGTTAACAGGACATCAATAGTACACAGGTGGGCAAAAAAAACTCTAACTCTTCTTATCTGCATCCTTCTTCAGACCATCTACACGCACGCACGCACGCACGGTGCTTCAGAGGACAGGCGGAAACTTAAGCATCAGTGCTAATGCTCATTTAGGTGCACGAGTGATCAAATAGAACAGTCAAGCACGGTCAACTAAAACAAAGCACAACACTTAAACAATAAAATGAATCCTGATAAATACACACCAATGATCAACCATCCCTAAAGTTCTTTAGTGTGCACACCACATAAGTTCTAGTAACTAAATTCGGGGTGCCCCTATATATCTGATATCTGAGCTCAAATAGCAGTGGATATACACCTGCTGGCAACTGATGCTACACTCTACTTAGCCTTGCATTGGTTGATTATAAGCTGCACTGAAGTGTGGGAACATTCACCATAAGGTTTCTGGGGAATATGGTTTGACCCAGTAAAGAGAACAAGCAAATTTAAACATATCAAGGATCACAGGTTTGTCTTCAAACCTGGAAGGACTTCTCATCTGGGCAGCTGTTGATTTTCCAGAAGGTTACTGACATGTCAGGATCTCACTGGAAATAAAACAAATCAATGAATTAAATTGAATTTACCCTGTTGCTAATTTGTCTAGAGTAACAGAAATGTGGGAGATAGATATGTAAATAAGATGGTCCATCTGTGTCAAACAGTAATGAGCTGTTCAGTAAAACAGGTCTATAAGTGCTTGAAATGCTCTAGCATGAGTCAGAGGATGATATTACAAATGACATGTAGTTAGTGTTAATTTAATGAAGCTCGAATAAGTTATGCCACAGAAGTATATTTTGATGGACCCCATTGACTTCAATAGTAGGAAAAAAAACCTAGGGAAGTTAATGGGGTCCATCAACTGTTTGGTTACCGACATTGTTCAAAATATCTCGTGTTCAGCAGAAGAATGAAATTTATACAGTTTTGAAACAACTTGAGGCTGAGTAAATTTTTAAGTGAACTATTCCTTTAAGCCTTGTCTGTGAAACCAGAAAATAGACAGAATTTAACTCACTAATTCCAAACTCCAGCAGCTTCCTCACTCTCCAACTTCCATCACAGACACACACTGTGCAAGATCAGCTTGTGGGCATTTATACTCCTGAGCACAACCATTGACAGACATGCAAACAATCAGGAATTAAATTCACCTAACAACCAATAATTATAATAAACTTTTTGTACATGTCCTAACCAACAAATTATTTAACAGACATTTTTACACATTTGCTCTTTGAAAAATGTTTAATTTTAAAACAACAAACAACCCCCTTCATCTTCTACACTTGGTGTCTCCCACCTCCCATGATGCACCACAGCAAAGATATAAAAGTTAAATTCAGAAGCTGTTCTGTTTTTTTTAGCTAATTCTAGCATGTGGTCACATTGGGTGGCTTTCTGTTTGTTTGGCCTTGTTTTTAATGAATTGTGCAAAGTAGCCAAGCTCAACTTACTGTAAGTTTTACTCTTAAATTGAAGAATTTAATGTAAAAAAAAAAGAAAAAAGGAAGGAATTATTTTGATCTACTGTTTTGGTCTGCTTTTCATTAGTCGGGCTGCAATGATGCACAAGCTCACCTGCTGCTCGTCTGCCAGGATTTATATGAATGATAGGTTGGAACTTTCTTAATACTTATTTTCTTAATATATTTGATAAAGGGACTTTTGACCATGTATTAGGCTGTCCACAAGTATTGCTATTGAAATATAACACAGGGAGCATTAAATAAATCTTTGTTAGCAGCTAATACTTTGATTATTTATCCCTCAAACCCCTTTCTATGGTCTTTTGATATGAGCTCATCAATGTTTACTGAATGATGACAGTGTATTGGAACATTAGCACTTGACACCTGCATCTAACACTTAAAACACTTTATTTCTTATTATCAATGTAAAGCTGCTTTGGAACAATCTACATTGTTAAAAGCGCTATATAAATGAAGATGACTTGACCGCTGTGTAAGATTTGTCTCTATCTGTTGTAATTTGCTAGCTATATTGATACTGAAACTCTGTCATTGTTCAGCTGAGGTCAGTTCAGTTCCTTGTCTAAAGATCATCAATTATTAAATGAGTTAATTTCGTCTATAAAGCAGTTCTGTAGAAAACCGCGATGTCATCATCAGCTCAGTTCAGTTCTCATCCAATAGTGTCACCAAACGAAGCAACATGGTTTGGTTATGATTGAAACACATCTTACTCTGTTCAGTGTGGTCACTAAAAAGAGGTTGGGTCTCCTAATTTTAAACTCTTCTCAAAGTTAACCAGTCTTATATAAAAAAAAAACAATCTTATATTTAAGAATCTTTTAGTCCTTTAGTCATGAAAGAACTTGCAAATGGTCTTTCCATAGATCTTTTGATTTGACTATTTCCAGTTTTAGAAAATATATTAGATTTTTCAGTGTCATAAAACTGATTCTTTTTAAATGATTCTTTACAACTAAGGAAGAGATCTTGGATGTCTGTTTTTGGCTGAATTACACCATTTGTCTGTGTCCAGTTACTTTTTTTGTTATGAGTGTAAAGTATGAAATATTGTATTGTGTGCTACTGTTATCTGAGGGTTGTTCCATAAAACAAGATTCGAATACAAGCCAGGCTTATTTTGGTTAGCCAGACTTATTGTCGGTGGATTCTGTTTTATAAAGCAAACTTAAAATAGTTCAAACTCAGTTACTCTGGCAACTTATGCTGGGAAACTAGCCTGGTCCAGGGCAGGCTAACTGTCAGGCTAAGCCTCAGTTGTTACACAGATCCTCTAACATTGACCGACAACAACACAATGATATTACCACTGACACTCTCTCATACCATTCAGGGCTCTACACTTACTTTTTGAACAAGGAGCACTGGTGCGCCTAAATAAAAAAAATTAGGAGCACAGACAAATATTTGGGGGCACAGTCATTTTTGTTGTATAAGTTTATCATTATAGTTTTATTATTAGAATCATTCAACAATTAAATTTACAATGCTCACTGTAAGGTTAAGAACATCAGACCAAAACTTTCAAACAAAAGATTTTAATTTAATTCTATTTTATCGTCATGTAGATTTCATTTATCATTGTATGTAGGCCCTATGTATGTTTCACATTTTATCTGAAATGAAGATCATGTCTGAGTCACTTGGCCAAGCTTTGTAGCCTGGTCGCCTTGACCTCTTTCCAGCAGACAGCCAATTTTCAGCACATTTTGTAGGATCAAACAGTTCCAGGGAGGGCCCCTCTGTGCTGATCCGAATTAGTAGGGCCCTATAAAATCCGTTTTATTTTTTCCCAAATTCCGTTTTTTCCGTTTTAATTTTTGGGAATTCTGTTTTTTTTTTACCCTTTACGTAAAAAGAGTGTTTTTAATGTTAATGATTAAAATGTACACAAATAAAATAGGAATGACCCTAAATTCAAACAATTTAAGAGGTAACAAACAAAATTCTCATTTTAAGAGATGTTAAATGTGGTTTGGTTTGTTTACATTAGTGAATGTATTAGGCTAACTAACATGAACCACGAGCAATACATTTGTTACTGTATTTATTAATCTTTGTTAATCTTAGTTAACCCTAACCCTGTATTTTTAATGTTACTTCACACAGTGCATTAAGCTAACTAATGTTAACAAATACAACTTTTCATTTAAATAATGTAGGCTACTAAATGGTGAAATTAACATTAATAAAGATTAATAAATGCTGTAGAAGTGCAGTTTATTAATAGTTAATGTTAACTGATCTAGTTAACCAGAGTTTAATAAATGGAACCTTATTGTAAAGTGTTACCGATTTTGTTATACAGATTATACCGATTCAGTGTTGGACAGATCAGTTGTTTTAACCATTCATTAAAGTGAATTGGTTCAAATGAGTCATTAGTTCGCGAATCGGACGTATCATTAGCAGACTTGTACGCGTTGTGTGATTATCCCGGCAGTTTTAGGACATCGCACAAGATTTGTCAACACAGAAAACATTTCATCATTGGATAGGATTTGTTTAGTTTATTGAAAGTGTTTTTTATGTCAGCTGAATGGGCGGAACGCTTTTCAGAGAAGAAGGAAAGGTAAAAAAGTTTTTTTTTTTTTTTGCACAATTCACACACAGCGGTAGCCTAATTCAGGAAAAAAAATATCCGAATGCTCCACGTGAAATCTCGTTCTTCCGATCTTTTACCATTGTGTCAACTCTCAATTGATTTAGATTAATAAGCGCGAGGGAGTGAGAGAGAGCAAGACAGTTTGAAGACGCGCGCGCGACCGGGCCTCTCTCTCTGCTCGTTCTTTCAGTAATATGCGATTTTCCTCAGACATACGTTTTTCTCCCACACAAAAACAGAATTTTATTCCAAATATGTAAAATTCCGCGTTGACACTAGATTCCGCGTTAATTTGCCAATTCCGCGATTCCGTGATCGCGGAAATTATAGGGCCCTAAAATAGTTCGTGTGTGGGCATTGTAGTTTTTTGTATGAGGCTACAGACTAGCTACTGAAGATTTAGGCCTAAATTGATCTCCCGGTAATATATATATACTATAGTGTCCTACTCTGCCCCTCCTCATGATGATGTATTTGCAGCTGTTTCTATAGAAAAATGCTGTGTCACTCGCACGAGTGCGCCCAAATATTTTTTCACGTTCGCACGCTGAAATATTTACTCGCATGTGCGAGTGAAATGGGCGCACTGTAGAGCCCTGCCATTATTGGACTTTATTAACCACTATTAGTCCAAAATAGATAGGCCTAAATACAATATATATATATACAGGTTTTCTTTTTTTACTGGCTGAATGTTTTGTGCCCAATTAATTAGATAGTTTTAAAGATTTATGAATACATTTCTCTCTGGTTTTGTTTGGCAGCTGTAGTACATGTTTATGATTAGAAGAACATTAGAACACAATCTAAAAAAAAGCTTTGTAAAGCAGAAGTTAAAATCACAAAATTAAAAATAAATAATTACAAAAGCACAATATAAATTTTTACTGGTAAGATGAATCTGAGCTTAGTAATTGACAGTATATTAGCCTACATTTGATTTACCCCTTTTACAGTTATTGCTATCATAAAAATACACTTGTAGGATCAAAATTCTAAATAAGGCACATCTAATGTCCAAATAACAAATATTTTAGCATATATATATATAATGTACTTTATTATGTACTGTATTTCAATTCAAACACATTTAACACAATTATACAAATTGACAGTTCCTTTAAAGACATCATATTTTCCCCCAATAAATATTCCTTATTTTTCCTTCTACTTTTTTTCTTCTGTGATAATAGCCACCAACACATAGCCTAAAAAACACGATTAGAACAATAACCAAAAAGTACATAGTTAGACACTTTTACATATGATTTAAGGGGAAAAAGACAAAAAACAATAAATTAATATTAATAAAAATTTAACATTCACATATTTATATCAAACTCTTATAATGACACATAATTCCTAATAGTTATTCAAGTAATATTATTTGAATATCAAATATTCAATATTAAACAAGTAAATAAATAAAATAACAAATAACTAGAAATAAAAGGGAGGGAGGGTTAGGCTATATAAAAATGTAGTTAATGTAGGCTAATATATATTCCTTTATTTTATGGAATATTCTTTGATTTTAGAGTTGCACATATATTTTCAAAATGTATACATTTGCTCTTAATTTCATGTTATCCTCTCCATAGTGTACTTTAGAAACTAACCACTCATTTAAAACTGGGGATTCTTGCTTTCTCCAAAAAAAAATATTGCATTAAAAGCTTTAAAAGCATTCTAAATAATTGTCTATGAATTCTATATTATTAAGCGGACACCACCTCGACAGCCAGCCATTGAGTGAGGACAATCTACTAACTATCTATCTATAATAAAGAGCAGCTTATGTAAGGTTTGCTATTTTCTGCATGTTGCAGTTTCCCAGCTCCATCTGTACGCAGCGTTTATCATCTAGATCAGAGATGTGTAGCTTCAGTCCTGCAGCGTTGATAAAAACTCACCTGTAGCTTTCTAGTAATCCTGAAGACATTGAAGAGCTTGTTCAGTTGTGTTAGATTGGGTGGGCACTAACCTCTGCAGGACCGAAGCTGAAATCCCTGATATAACCACTGGGATAAAGCAGTTTGGAGAACAGATGGTAAATATCACATTCAGAGATGTCAATGGTCAAAAGAGGTACACAATTTTGTACACTAAGTTTGAGCTTTATCAGTATCTTGAAGCATTTGGAGGGCATAAAGAAACAGGTTTCATTTTATTTTTTGAACAATCACAAGTTGTTTATTCATAATTTCACATGAACCTGTACAGCAAATGCACAGACAATTTCACTCCAGATTATTCAATAGAGGAAACAACACAGGCACGCAGGAATTAAGGCAAAAGGACATTTTCATTGAAGAGCAACCGGTCTTTCCACTAACCCTTTGACTGCACAGACCAGAACCTGTTCTAATCAGATGAAACCCGTGGGATCTCATGGAGAGCAGACGCGCCCGTAGAACAGAACGCTCCTGGACGGGTTGTGGCGGATGAAGAAGAGGAACGGGTGATCGGCACAGAAGCGCTCGGGACGCATCAGACAGCGCATCATCATCACGGCACCGGTGGCCGCCGCCGCCTCCGTTCCCTCTTCGTTCACTTCAACAAACGACTTGTGCACCACCTTCGACAGCACCAGATCATTCCGAGGGGACATTCCTGAAAAATCAGCTTTCTGCGAGTCAAACGCATCCACCATTCCCAGGCGGATCAGAAGAGAGTTCATGTTATAGGTTTCCTCCATCTTGAATCTGGGCAGAGACACTTCAACTTCCAGAAGGTCCATCATGTCGGGTCGGGTCCACTCCATGAAGTTCTCGAAGCTCAGCGCGCTCTCCAGCTGGACAAGAGAGATCGACACAACTCAACACAGCAGATTAACACAACACAACTCCACACAGCAGATCAACACAACTCCACACCTTCTGAAGGCCGGTGTTGTCGTCCTCCATGGCGTTGGGAAGCAGGATCAACATACTGAGGTCTTTTCCCACATACGGCAGCTCCAGAATCTGACAGTTCACCTCAGGAATGAAGGCCAGAGGAAACTTGGCCTTCTGGAACATCATCCGCACCGGCTTCGATTCATTCTGTCAACCAATGAAAACATATCGTCACTCTCACTGATATCACATGACTGTTGCTGCAAAAATCATCAAGAAGGAAACAACATAAATATTACACATATTCCATGAAGAAATGAAGAATACACAACATGGATCAGTCTGCCCTCCATCCAAGATAAATTTAAATAATCACATGATCCAGCAAACGGCATCTTCAGTCTCTTTCATCAGGAATGAGATTGATGACGACTAGCACTAAAAGATTCTTCCCACTGTCCCACTAAACATCCCTGTAATCTGGAAATGTGTGTATGTCTCATCCATTTCAGTATGACATTCAGTTACATCGACCTATTTTATATACATTTACTTTGAAATATTTGAGAACTGCTGCCCAATTGTTCCCTATTTCTAAATTCAATATCAGGCTTTCGCAGTGTTTCCCAAGCTGGAAGATTACACCACTGTTTTCTGCAGAGCTACTTTACAGCTCAATTGAACTCTTTTCATAACTGATGCACTTTACACAGTTATTGAACAGATATGAATCAACAGTGAACTGATTTCAGCTGAATAATGATGGTTTAATATCATTATTTTCCTGTTATTACTGTGAAGCTGCTTTGAAACAATCTGTATTGTATAAAGTGCTGTAGGAAAAAAGCTGACAAGGAAAGTTCATTTATATGCAGTAGCCAATCTCACACACAATGGTAATTAAAAAGCATATTAAAGAAAAAGATAAATAGACATTCAAGTCAAACCATGTAAGAAAGTTCACATTAAAAAGGTAAAATAATAATGTGAGAGCGTCTGAATCTGACCTTGTTGATCTTGAACTGCTCGTCTCGGGTCTGATCCTCTCTGAACTTTCTCTCCCAGTCGCCCTTGAAATACACAGCGTTTACCAGCACGAGTTTGGTCAGAGAATCCACGTCTCCTTCTGCCAGCAGGTCCTTGATCTTCTCTACGATTATAGACACATTATAACGGACACAGCAGGAACTGATCAAATCAAGTGAGTTTATTAGTAGTAGTAATGCAGCACTCAATGGATGAAGTGATGTCGCATTAAAGACACATCATTGTGCTTTTCTTCCTGACATTGTGTTAAATTTGTGCTTGTCCACCTTGTGTTTGTTCCTCCACCCAGCTGTTGATGTGTGAACGAGCCGAGTCCGCCTGACTGATGAAGTCCAGCGTCTCCAGATCAGCCCGATACAGGCCCTTCGTGTCACTGACGAACTTCTGGAACAACAAAGAGGAAAAATAAAGACGTACTGCACAAACAACTAAAACATGTATAACTTTTTTTCACCATTTAAAAAAACCTAAAACTTTTTTTCACTTCACTTCAACAATAATCTGCCAAGAGTCTTCTTTAAAATCAGACCTAACTTCAGTCTGTGCTCCAAAAGTGATTTTTTTTACATATTTTGTCGTCTAAGGCCCACAGAGCATCTTCTGTAAACTGGTGCATAAGAATAAAGCAGGCAGACGTGTGTGTGTGTGTGTGTGTGTGTGTGTGTGAACCTCAGTGAATCTGTAGCTCTTCTCTCCATACAGGCGATTGGCGAGACTCAGTGCGTACGGCGCCTCGGCTCGGATCATCTCGCTCAGGAGTTTACTAAAGCCAGCGTGGGTTTCAGCCTCTGCTCCGGCAAAATGCAAAGCCTGGAGACAAACAGTCAATTACAGAAGTTGCAGATGTGATTATTCTGTAAAAAAATACTGAGAAATAGACACTATGGAAGCATAAATATCTTCAGTTCACAGACGAAGCTTTAATCAGTTTTTGCTGAAAATGTGATCAACATTATTTAATCAAAATAAACCATTTAATCAAACAAATAAATGTTTCAACAGTCATTCTGTCCATTCAGATTTATCAATAGGTGATCCTTTACCACCTCTGGGTGCCTTTGTAACCCCAATCAGAGAAACTCAACCAGAGCGGCTGAGTCCGTAACCCCAACCAGAGAACCTCAACCAGAGCGGCTGAGTCCGTAACCTCAACCAGAGCGGCTGAGTCCGTAACCCCAACCAGAGAACCTCAACCAGAGCGGCGGATTCCGTAACCTCAACCAGAGCGGCTGAGTCCGTAACCCCAACCAAGAGCGGCTGAGTCCCTAACCCCAACCAGAGAAAATCAACCAGAGCGGCTGAGTCCGTAACCTCAACCAGAGCGGCTGAGTCTGTAACCCCAACCAGAGAACCTCAACCAGAGCGGCTGAGTCCGTAACCTCAACCAGAGAACCTCAACCAGAGCGGCTGAGTCCGTAACCTCAACCAGAGCGGCTGAGTCTGTAACCCCAACCAGAGCGGCTGAGTCCCTAACCCCAACCAGAGAAACTCAACCAGAGCGGCTGAGTCCGTAACCTCAACCATAGAACCTCAACCAGAGCGGCTGAGTCCGTAACCTCAACCAGAGCGGCTGAGTCCGTAACCTCAACCAGAGAACCTCAACCAGAGCGGCTGAGTCCGTAACCTCAACCAGAGCGGCTGAGTCCGTAACCTCAACCAGAGCGGCTGAGTCTGTAACCCCAACCAGAGCGGCTGAGTCCCTAACCCCAACCAGAGAAACTCAACCAGAGCGGCTGAGTCCGTAACCTCAACCAGAGAACCTCAACCAGAGCGGCTGAGTCCGTAACCTCAACCAGAGCGGCTGAGTCCGTAACCTCAACCAGAGAACCTCAACCAGAGCGGCTGAGTCCGTAACCTCAACCAGAGCGGCTGAGTCTGTAACCCCAACCAGAGAACCTCAACCAGAGCGGCTGAGTCCGTAACCTCAACCAGAGCGGCTGAGTCCGTAACCTCAACCAGAGAACCTCAACCAGAGCGGCTGAGTCCGTAACCTCAACCAGAGCGGCTGAGTCCGTAACCTCAACCAGAGCGGCTGAGTCCGTAACCTCAACCAGAGCGGATGAGTCCGTAACCTCAACCAGAGCGGCTGAGTCTGTAACCCCAACCAGAGAACCTCAACCAGAGCGGCTGAGTCCGTAACCTCAACCAGAGCGGCTGAGTCCGTAACCTCAACCAGAGCGGCTGAGTCCGTAACCTCAACCAGAGAACCTCAACCAGAGCGGCTGAGTCCGTAACCTCAACCAGAGCGGCTGAGTCCGTAACCTCAACCAGAGCGGCTGAGTCCGTAACCTCAACCAGAGCGGCTGAGTCTGTAACCCCAACCAGAGAAACTCAACCAGAGCGGCTGAGTCCGTAACCTCAACCAGAGAACCTCAACCAGAGCGGCTGAGTCCGTAACCTCAACCAGAGCGGCTGAGTCCGTAACCTCAACCAGAGAACCTCAACCAGAGCGGCTGAGTCCGTAACCTCAACCAGAGCGGCTGAGTCCGTAACCTCAACCAGAGCGGCTGAGTCCGTAACCTCAACCAGAGAACCTCAACCAGAGCGGCTGAGTCCGTAACCTCAACCAGAGCGGCTGAGTCCGTAACCTCAACCAGAGCGGCTGAGTCCGTAACCTCAACCAGAGCGGCTGAGTCCGTAACCTCAACCAGAGCGGCTGAGTCTGTAACCCCAACCAGAGCGGCTGAGTCCCTAACCCCAACCAGAGAAACTCAACCAGAGCGGCTGAGTCCGTAACCTCAACCAGAGAACCTCAACCAGAGCGGCTGAGTCCGTAACCTCAACCAGAGCGGCTGAGTCTGTAACCCCAACCAGAGCGGCTGAGTCCCTAACCCCAACCAGAGAAACTCAACCAGAGCGGCTGAGTCCGTAACCTCAACCAGAGCGGCTGAGTCCGTAACCTCAACCAAGAGCGGCTGAGTCCCTAACCCCAACCAGAGAAAATCAACCAGAGCGGCTGAGTCCGTAACCCCAACCAAGAGCGGCTGAGTCCCTAACCCCAACCAGAGAAAATCAACCAGAGCGGCTGAGTCCGTAACCTCAACCAGAGCGGCTGAGTCTGTAACCCCAACCAGAGAACCTCAACCAGAGCGGCTGAGTCCGTAACCTCAACCAGAGAACCTCAACCAGAGCGGCTGAGTCCGTAACCTCAACCAGAGCGGCTGAGTCTGTAACCCCAACCAGAGCGGCTGAGTCCCTAACCCCAACCAGAGAAACTCAACCAGAGCGGCTGAGTCCGTAACCTCAACCATAGAACCTCAACCAGAGCGGCTGAGTCCGTAACCTCAACCAGAGCGGCTGAGTCCGTAACCTCAACCAGAGAACCTCAACCAGAGCGGCTGAGTCTGTAACCTCAACCAGAGCGGCTGAGTCCGTAACCTCAACCAGAGCGGCTGAGTCTGTAACCCCAACCAGAGCGGCTGAGTCCCTAACCCCAACCAGAGAAACTCAACCAGAGCGGCTGAGTCCGTAACCTCAACCAGAGAACCTCAACCAGAGCGGCTGAGTCCGTAACCTCAACCAGAGCGGCTGAGTCCGTAACCTCAACCAGAGAACCTCAACCAGAGCGGCTGAGTCCGTAACCTCAACCAGAGCGGCTGAGTCTGTAACCCCAACCAGAGAACCTCAACCAGAGCGGCTGAGTCCGTAACCTCAACCAGAGCGGCTGAGTCCGTAACCTCAACCAGAGAACCTCAACCAGAGCGGCTGAGTCCGTAACCTCAACCAGAGCGGCTGAGTCCGTAACCTCAACCAGAGCGGCTGAGTCCGTAACCTCAACCAGAGCGGCTGAGTCCGTAACCTCAACCAGAGCGGCTGAGTCTGTAACCCCAACCAGAGAACCTCAACCAGAGCGGCTGAGTCCGTAACCTCAACCAGAGCGGCTGAGTCCGTAACCTCAACCAGAGCGGCTGAGTCCGTAACCTCAACCAGAGAACCTCAACCAGAGCGGCTGAGTCCGTAACCTCAACCAGAGCGGCTGAGTCCGTAACCTCAACCAGAGCGGCTGAGTCCGTAACCTCAACCAGAGCGGCTGAGTCCGTAACCTCAACCAGAGCGGCTGAGTCTGTAACCCCAACCAGAGAAACTCAACCAGAGCGGCTGAGTCCGTAACCTCAACCAGAGAACCTCAACCAGAGCGGCTGAGTCCGTAACCTCAACCAGAGCGGCTGAGTCCGTAACCTCAACCAGAGAACCTCAACCAGAGCGGCTGAGTCCGTAACCTCAACCAGAGCGGCTGAGTCCGTAACCTCAACCAGAGAACCTCAACCAGAGCGGCTGAGTCCGTAACCTCAACCAGAGCGGCTGAGTCCGTAACCTCAACCAGAGCGGCTGAGTCTGTAACCCCAACCAGAGCGGCTGAGTCCCTAACCCCAACCAGAGAAACTCAACCAGAGCGGCTGAGTCCGTAACCTCAACCATAGAACCTCAACCAGAGCGGCTGAGTCCGTAACCTCAACCAGAGCGGCTGAGTCCGTAACCTCAACCAGAGAACCTCAACCAGAGCGGCTGAGTCCGTAACCTCAACCAGAGAACCTCAACCAGAGCGGCTGAGTCCGTAACCTCAACCAGAGCGGCTGAGTCCGTAACCCCAACCAGAGCGGCTGAGTCCGTAACCACTTTCAAGAATCGGCTGAAGACGCATCTTTTTCGGCAGCGCTTGATCCAGTAAAACTAACACTTTCTCTTCTTTTCTATTTATTAAAAAAAATAAAAATGTGTGCATATTGTTGTCCTATTGTTAGTTTCACTGCTTCTATTGTTCTCATTTGTTAGTCGCTTTGGATAAAAGCGTCTGCTAAAGGAATAAATGTAAATGTAAATTTCAATATGTTAATTCATCTAAAAAAGTTGAAAACAGCTTTTCTCTTGATGACTTGATTTACACACCCTGAGCTGATAACAGAACATTTCATAACAATTTACTGCCTTTCTGTGGTAATAATGACTCACAGACCTACAGCTCACCAACCCTGGAGTCGAAGTACAGACTGAGAGAAAAGCTGCGCCTCCATGAGCAAACACAGCGTCACGTGACGTGATCTCTCAATGCGACTCAACACACGCAATCATGAACACACCACATTAACAACATGTTAGTGTCTTTGCTTCCTTTATTCTGCTGTGAGTGTGTGTGTATTCTGCTGTGAGTGTGTATTCTGCTGTGAGTGTGTATTCTGCTGTGAGTGTGTGTTTGTGCTGTGTGTGTGTGTGTGTGTGTGTGTGTGTGTGTGTGTGTGTGTGTGTTCTGCTGTGAGTGTTCTGCTGTCAGTGTGTGTGTGTGTTCTGCTGTCAGTGTGTGTGTGTGTGTGTGTGTGTGTGTGTGTTGTGCTGTGTGTGTTCTGCTGTGAGTGTTCTGCTGTCAGTGTGTGTGTGTGTTCTGCTGTCAGTGTGTGTGTGTGTGTGTGTGTGTGTGTGTGTGTGTGTGTGTGTGTGTGTGTTCCTCACCTGGCTCATCTGAGTCGCCGTGTTTCCTCCAGCCCCGAGCGACAGCATAGACAGCGCCGCAGAGATGCTGAGAGGAGAATAAAACACATTCCCGGACGCGTCTCCTTCACTGATTCTCTGGAACAGATCGAGGGAAAACCGCGTCTGCGCTGCTGACAGATGATCCATTCTCACACACTGAACACAAACACAGACACACCTTGGTATTAACTACTTCATAAATAATGAAAATGAATGTTATATTTCAACTTCCACAGTTCACACTTCCTCATTCTCAGCGCCTCGTCGTTCTCTGCGCCCATTGGACGAACTACCACCACAAACGACTGTGATTGGCCCAACGCTGGAAAACTACATGTAAAGAGTCAGGACGCATTTCCATGTACAGGCGATCAGAAACGTCGTATTTTGGCTGGAAAAGTAACTTAAGTTAATCGTTAACAAGACAAAAGGCGTCGATGTTAACATCTTTAACGTTTACATGAAGTATCTTAGTTTTTCAGCGTGTTCTTCTGTATAAGGCTTACGAGGCCAGCATTACTTATTAATTATCCAAATGCTTTGGTTAATTGTTGATCTGAATCATTAGAGTTACTCACATGCTGTGAAATGAGTCTTCAGTGGAGGAGCTTCAGTAGAGAATGAGTCGCCAGAGATTCTGATAGCAGACACACCCTCATGAACGAACACACACACTCTCTCTCTCACACACACACACACACACACACACACACACACACTCACTCTCTCTCTCTCTCTCTCTCTCTCTCTCACACACACACACACACTCACACACTTGCGTCACGTCTTTCATTGTACAGTGTGACGCCCCTCTCGCTCGGCTTCTCTATAATATGGATCTTTTTTTATTGTCGTCGTTTGTTTACATTTTAACATAGAACATGATAGCTTTTTAATAGAGCCAAAGACAATTTTGCGACAAGTACGAATCATTTACGGCAGTGCGTGTTGACAGCGCGCCGGCTGGAGGAACGGACTCGCAAACTTTAACCTAATTAGCTGAACTGAGAACCAGAACTCGAAACACACAGAATAACAATCTGTTCTCAGACACTGATGGCGTCCGCGAGTTTGTTTGGAGCTTTCAGGCGGTTAGTGAGCAGAACCGTGAGGATGAGGAGGATGAATCAGCGCATTTGGACCGAACGCATCAGAACTTCAGTAAGATCCACATCTGCCTTTAGAAGTGTTATGAGGATCACATGTAGAACATGTGTGTGTGTGAGAGAGAGAGAGAGAGAGAGAGAGAGAAAACGATGTTGTGCATGAAAGAGCAAATAACCTGTGAATGTTGCTGTCATTGATGATGGTTATTAATAGTTTGTGTGTTTTGTGACTGTCAGAACAGAACAGCTTCATTCCTCGTGGCTGTAACTCCACTGTCATTCCTGATCTATGACAGAGTCACTCGTTTCGCTTCGGTTAGTGCGCTGGAATCAGGTACTTGTTCAATATTGAGCTTTAAATAAAATCTTAGTGCTGCTGTTTATTATTATTTTTAACTGCATCTTTTTTCCAGCTGAAGAAGTTTTAGAACAAGCAGATTATCTGTACAGCTGTGGAGAGACCGAGAAACTCCACCAGCTCCTGGTGAAACACAAAGACAGGTAAAACTAACCTGATAATGTGTTAGGACTGGTAAAACTAATCTGATAATGTGTGAGGACAGGTAAAACTAACCTGATAATGTGTTAGGACTGGTAAAACTAACTTGATAATGTGTGAGGACAGGTAAAACTAACCTGATAATGTGTTAGGACTGGTAAAACTAATCTGATAATGTGTGAGGACAAGTAAAACTAACCTGATAATGTGTTAGGACTGGTAAAACTAACCTGATAATGTGCGAGGACAGGTAAAACTAACCTGATAATGTGTTAGGACTGGTAAAACTAACCTGATAATGTGTGAGGACTGGTAAAACTAACCTGATAATGTGCGAGGACAGGTAAAACTAACCTGATAATGTGTTAGGACTGGTAAAACTAACCTGATAATGTGTTAGGACTGGTAAAACTAACCTGATAATGTGCGAGGACTGGTAAAACTAACCTGATAATGTGTGAGGACTGGTAAAACTAACCTGATAATGCTAATGAGCCAGTGTAAAAACGGCACAAATGAACGCATGTCAGAAAAGGTAATCGAGGCGTCTCAGTTGTTAACTAGCATGTCACACTCATTAGTAAAAGATGACAGATGAAAACCAGCCCGTCTCAGAAGAACACTAACATCAGCAGAGTTAGATGATATATAGAGAACACTAACATCAGCAGAGTTAGATGATATATAGAGAAGAACACTAACATCAGCAGAGTTAGATGATATATAGAGAAGAACACTAACATCAGCAGAGTTAGATGATATATAGAGTATTATAGTGATAGTTTCTCTAGTAGTTGAGCACGAGTCTAAGCTGCTCAGCGAGTGTTTAGATATTAATGAACATATTCCAGAGGACTGGTAACTCTCAGGTGGGTTGTTGTTGTCCCAGTGATGAGGCAGAGTTCCTGTGGCGTTTGGCTCGAGCGTCTCGCGATCTGGCTTTACTGTCCCGCATCAGCGCCGAGGAGAAGAAGCGGCTCACGTACGAGGCCTTCGACTTCGCCAGCAAAGCTCTGGAGAAAAACCAGTCTTCCTTTGCAGCTCACAAAGTACAGCATCATTCTCTCTGTAAACGAGTATTGCAGTGTTTGAGCCGATGTTTGACTCGATGTCTGTCGTCTGCAGTGGTTCGCCATTTGCCTCAGTGATGTTGGGGATTATGAAGGGATCAAAGTCAAAATAGGAAATTCCTACATCATTAGAGAGCATTTGGAGGTAAGATGTTCATTGGGTTAAAGCATCAAAGTTCACCACTGAACGAATGAAACTTCTTTAACGCTCATTTCTACAGCGAGCAATCGAGCTCAACCCTAAAGATGCGACGTCTATCCATATTCTTGGTTACTGGTGAGTTTGTTCTGATATAAACATACATATATTTGCTCATCATATTTAACCCTCCAGTAACAGTGACGTCTCCTCCACGCAGGTGTTTTGCGTTCGCTGAATTACCGTGGTACCAGCGGAAAGTTGCAGCCGTTATTTTTGCGTCGCCTCCGACAGCCACTTATGAAGATGTCAGTGAAATGAATAATAATTATGGGGTTTTCAGTGTTGGAAATGTTATTTTGTTTTAGCCTATATTATGTAGACACTTCATTTAGCAGTGAAACTATACATGTTTTGTCTCCATCAGGCTTTGGCGTTTTTCCTGAAAGCTGAAGAAGGTCCCGTATGATATAAACACAAGCACCGTCATGTTTGTTTTTTATTTATTTTACATGTGACTGATACAACTTTAACAGTTTAATATTTCAATTTAGTTGACCCAAATTTCTACAGCAAGAACCTGCTGATGCTGGGAAAGACGTACGTGATGCTGAGAGACGTCCAGCGAGCGGCGCTGTGGCTCACGAGAGCGCGAGACTATCCTGCAGTCACAGAGGAAGACAAACAGGTTCATAAACACATTCATCAGTCATATTTATCTGTTATATCGTCATCAGCGTAATGATCACGTTTGACCCAATGCAGGTCCATAAGGAAGCGCTGGAGCTTCTGAAGAAACTCAACGGATGAGTCCCGCTGTTCTCGAACCCTGAGATGCCTTAATTGTGCTTTTTAATGACTCACAGTTGATTTGTGTACGATGGAGATTTACTACCGACTATTTTAGACTCTTTCACGTCTGACATTAGCAGAAGCCGAACGAGTGACGAAATCTAGGCATTAAAGCGGCCAGTAATTCACCACTTCTGCTGTATTTCTGTAGGTTTGCTGGATCTTCTGACAGACCTGATGAGAGTTCACAGATACGACTGCCCAGTTTAGACAGTTTGATTGTTGTAAACTAGAATGAGGATATTCAAGCAGTAAAAACTTTAAATCCTTCAGTTTACCTTAGCTTTTCTCACAGAACAATTCATCATCCAAATGTTTTGTAAGGATTTTGGGAGCAATTTTAACTCTGGCATATTTGTATATTCTTTGTGCAAATGAAATAAAGCTAAATAAAGTAGAATATAAAACATTAACACATGTATTTAATGTAGGGCTGTGATGAGATGCAATTGAAAAATCAAAATAAATCCCACTTGAAGAACACGAGAGACACCCAAGTTTGTTTGAACTCATATATTTTAATATGAAATATTTATGGACACAGTTTTCCTCCCCTGACGGTCAAAGGCCACAGAAATAATGAAGTGCTTCGAGCACAACTGACTTCATCTGCTGAGCGAAGCCTTTCTGAGCATGTGCAGATTCTGATGAATACTAAAGTGCCAACAGCAATACTGTCCAGAGCCGATCCTGATGAGTGATATGTGAGACAGCTGTCTGTCTGTCTGTCTGTCTAGAGGAGGCCAGTCATCTCTCACTCGCAGGCAGCCATGCAAGCGCTTAACAATAAAACTTAATGTCCAACAACACAAAAAAAGAGAAAAACCCCAGGCACCTGATCAAACTCTACAATCATTCTGTAAAAGCTCTATAAAACTAGAGCCATAAGTTTGAGTTCTACTATAAAATCCTCTCTAATGTTTTTTTTCAGGTTCATTTAAAAAACCCGCCAAATGAATAAACCAAAGCGTTGTGTATAGATATCAGCATTGAAAAGATCAGAAAAGCTTGAACGCTTGCATATTCATGGGGAATCATGTTATGAAGATCGCTAAATGAGGTCTTAAGATAAAGATTTGGTTTAAAATGACAAAATAGCTTATTTACATTGGTAATCGTCTGTGCAAGTTTCATGGTTTTGTTTTACTTGGCTGATGCGTCGCCGTAAAGGGCAAAGACGTTCATCACTCTTGACCGAACCCTTCCGTCTCCTCGATGGCGAAGAGCAGCTTCTCCTTCAGCTGTTCGAAGCTCTTATAGGGAGGCAGATCCAGCCTGTTAAAGCTGAGAACAGAAGAGCGAGTGAGACGTGAACGAGGCGTCAGGTTTCTAACATCATCATGACACTCACCAGGTGTGACTCCGCGGCAGCCACGTCTCCTTGCCCACCTTCTCAATGCAGAACTTCTGCGGCCCGTTGCTCCCTGGAGGACGAAGAGAGATGAGAATAAACAGAGTCCTTTACAGCCGTTAGGGTCTGATCTGAGCGTGTTTATCTGGAGGATCTGAGCGTGTGTTTATCTGGAGGATCTGTGTTTACCTGGAGGATCTGTGTTTATCTGGAGGATCTGTGTTTATCTGGAGGATCTGTGTTTACCTGGAGGATCTGTGTTTATCTGGAGGATCTGAGCGTGTGTTTATCTGGAGGATCTGTGTTTATCTGGAGGATCTGTTTATCTGGAGGATCAGCGTGTGTTTATCTGGAGGATCAGCGTGTGTTTATCTGGAGGATCTGTGTTTATCTGGAGGATCTGTGTTTATCTGGAGGATCTGAGCGTGTTTATCTGGAGGATCAGCGTGTGTTTATCTGGAGGATCTGTGTTTATCTGGAGGATCAGCGTGTGTTTATCTGGAGGATCAGCGTGTGTTTATCTGGAGGATCTGTGTTTATCTGGAGGATCAGCGTGTGTTTATCTGGAGGATCAGCGTGTGTTTATCTGGAGGATCTGTGTTTATCTGGAGGATCTGAGCGTGTTTATCTGGAGGATCTGAGCGTGTGTTTATCTGGAGGATCAGCGTGTGTTTATCTGGAGGATCTGTGTTTATCTGGAGGATCAGCGTGTGTTCATCTGGAGGATCTGTGTTCATCTGGAGGATCTGTGTTTATCTGGAGGATCTGTGTTTATCTGGAGGATCTGAGCGTGTGTTTATCTGGAGGATCTGAGCGTGTGTTTATCTGGAGGATCAGCGTGTGTTTATCTGGAGGATCTGAGCGTGTGTTTATCTGGAGGATCTGAGCGTGTGTTTATCTGGAGGATCTGAGCGTGTGTTTATCTGGAGGATCTGAGCGTGTGTTTATCTGGAGGATCTGTGTTTATCTGGAGGATCTGTGTTTATCTGGAGGATCTGAGCGTGTGTTTATCTGGAGGATCAGCGTGTGTTTATCTGGAGGATCTGAGCGTGTGTTTATCTGGAGGATCTGAGCGTGTGTTTATCTGGAGGATCTGAGCGTGTTTATCTGGAGGATCTGAGCGTGTGTTTATCTGGAGGATCTGAGCGTGTGTTTATCTGGAGGATCTGTGTTTATCTGGAGGATCTGTGTTTATCTGGAGGATCTGAGCGTGTGTTTATCTGGAGGATCTGAGCGTGTGTTTATCTGGAGGATCTGTGTTTATCTGGAGGATTTGAGCGTGTGTTTATCTGGAGGATCAGCGTGTGTTTATCTGGAGGATCTGAGTTTATCTGGAGGATCTGAGCGTGTGTTTATCTGGAGGATCTGTGTTTATCTGGAGGATTTGAGCGTGTGTTTATCTGGAGGATCAGCGTGTGTTTATCTGGAGGATCTGAGCGTGTGTTTATCTGGAGGATCTGAGCGTGTTTATCTGGAGGATCTGTGTTTATCTGGAGGATCAGCCTGTGTTTATCTGGAGGATCAGCGTGTGTTTATCTGGAGGATCTGAGCGTGTGTTTATCTGGAGGATCTGTGTTTATCTGGAGGATCAGCGTGTGTTTATCTGGAGGATCAGCGTGTGTTTATCTGGAGGATCAGCGTGTGTTTATCTGGAGGATCAGCGTGTGTTTATCTGGAGGATCTGAGCGTGTGTTTATCTGGGGCCTGTACCATGAAGGTAGCTGAACAAACTCGGGGTTACAGGATTAGTTTTGAGTTGACAAAACCAAACCGATGCAATCAGGCTTTATTGGTACCATGATGCAGCTCATCAACTTTCTCTGTCAACTCAGGCTTTGATCCTCAAGCTATGATTACTCCACGCGCGCGTGCACATAAAAGAGTGACGTCGACACTGAACAACCAATCGCGGGTCGCGATTTTTCCGCGGAGGAGCAAGAGATAATCATTCATAATTACGATGAATTTAAATATGTATTTCAAGCTCGAAACAATACGGTTTCTGCGGCCAAAGCAAGAGAAGACTGTTGGAGAAAGATTGTTAATGTGTAAGTTAAACAAATACATTCTATATTTATGTAAAATTATGTATGTATGTGTAGCCTATACGTGTAATATAGCCTATTTTTATAATATATAAAAATGTGCATGTACCGGTACTAAGAAAAATTAATATTCATTGATTTTTAGATGCAACCCCAACTCCAAATGTTCTTTGCAGCAGATAAAGACAAAATATTAAAATATAGTTCAAAGTGGTGAGTATTTACCACAACCTTTTATTACTTTTGTGAACATTTTATCACAAACACTTGTTTGCAGAAAACAGAAATAAAGAGTTAAATTCAGAAAACCAGAATACACTGGCGGAGGAGTGGGCTCTAAGTAGGCAATAAGGGACGGCCGATTATGGATGGGATTACAGGTGCTGTGCAACCTAACCCTGGTGCTGGCTCCTCTAAGCAAGTAACACTGGGTAAGTGTGCAATACATTACTACTTTTAAAAGTTTTAAATATGGCTGACTGTATGTTCTGCAGTAGAGGGAAATACTACAGTGTCCCTGTTGAAGCCAGCAAACACACACACAGTCTCCCACACAGAGGTCAGTATGCAGCAGACAGAACACCAAACATAACCTGCTTTTCAACAGTTATGCTTTACATTGGCCTATTTTTATTTATTAGGGTGGTGGAAATGAAGACACTCTGTCTGTGTGTTCTCAGACAGTTGCTGATGTGAATGTACTGGGCTTTTTATTATGGCAAACATTTGAATGTGTGGCATAAAAAAGGGACTGGCCCTTACACATCTCTTTTATTGTAGGATTTTTCACAACCTGCCCCAGAAACTGAGGCCTCTACCTCAATGGGCTTCAGAAGAAATGTGTAAGGATTTAAAACCCTTGACATAAATTACAGTCAGTCCTGTGTTTGTAGGAAGTCAAGGAACTTTTTGTGATTTTGATGAGCCTCCAGAAAACTTGTAATGATCATGTTTGTGGTGGAATTATGTTTCAGGTGGAAACAGACTCAGTCAGGGCCCTGTACAAAAGGAGTCTTGAACTAGACTGCACACTAAAGGAGACTTGAACTAGACTGCACACTAAAGGAATCTTGAACTAGACTGCACACTAAAGGAGACTTGAACTAGACTGCACACTAAAGGAATCTTGAACTAGACTGCACACTAAAGGAGTCTTGAACTAGACTGCACACTAAAGGAGTCTTGAACTAGACTGCACACTAAAGGAGTCTTGAACTAGACTGCACACTAAAGGAGTCTTGAACTAGACTGCACACTAAAGGAGCTGACTGTGAGCTGAGGAGGCTCCAAACAAAATCAAACAGCTGGATAAAACTGATCTCTATATATATATATATATATATATATATATATATATATATATATATATTAGTATAACTTATTTAACCAAGTAACACTTTAGTATGAATATTTATTAATGCAACTTTCTCTTGCTCTCTTTCTCCCTCCCATCCCACAAAACCAATAAAACAGTTTGAGACATATCTGCAGTTTCAATGTGCTTTTATTAAGTGTAATATTGTATGGTGATTGCATCTACATCTGCACCAGCTGGGTGGTCAAGTGTGATCGGGTCAGTTTCATCGGGGAGAAGCTGGTTTTGTGGTGTTTCTCGCTCCTTTCTACTGGTGGCTATATTGTGCAGAATGGCACATGCAGTCACTATCTGTGATGCCCGCTCTGGTGACTCTTAAGGGCCGAACACAGTTGAAACGTGCCTTTAGGAGGCCAAAGGTCATCTCTATCTTTACTCTGGGTTTACTGAGGGCCACACTGAAGCGGTGCTGTGGCCCTGTCTGAGGGTCATGATAGGGGGTTATTGTGTAGGTTTTTCTATCTCCGTTCAAATTAACAGTGTTTTGTACTGTACCAAATTTAACTTGCTTTCCTCAAAGTGCTGACACAACACAGACTCACGGAAAATTCGTGAGACAAGCACTGGAGCCAGGCCATTTGGCATCCAAACTTGATCATATATGTTCATGTGAAATTTGCTTAAAAAAAAAAAAAAGTGTTCATGTGATGTCACCCTATCAATATATCTCACTGGCAATTTTATAAAAGCCCTCTTTTATGGATATGGTCGATAAATGTCCGGGGAACACTATTAATGAAACTTTTCATGTAGCCTACTCCTGCAGAGCGAGGACCACCTTACAAATGGTTTGACAAACCGTGTTTCCCCTAGCTTCTGTGCGTCACCCACTGTGCAAGAATGTACCACTTGCAAAAAAAAAAAAAAAAAAAAAAAAAAAAAAACGCAACGCAATATTTGCGGTACAGTAAGTGCATGAATTCGACGTGTTAAATTCTTTATGTGCGGCTCAAGAAGTTCGCAAAGATAAGACATTCCTTCCGCGGAAAATCTGTATCTTTCATACAAGTAACTATCAGTTAAGGCAAGGGGATTTTGTCTGGCTAAAAACTCTTTCTCTACGAAGTGCTCGTCAAACAATTTGCGCTGAGATGTCCACCGGATTTGGAAGAAAAGGTGAAGTCATTGCAACAGACACTTGGAATAAGTTACGTCACCTATATGTTTCTTTGCTCTCAGCTGATTGGTCAAACTTCAGTTTGAGATCTTGAATCCAGAACATAACCTGCCCCGGAGCAGGTTAGCCGTGCAGCGTAAGATACCATGGCAACGAACACAGATTAAAGCCGAGCTACTTTCATAGTACCTAAAACCCAGGGTTGGCGGAAACTAAGCTGAAACATAGCTGGCTAGCCACCTAATCCGGCTTCATGGTACAGGCCCCTGGAGGATCAGCGTGTGTTTGCGTGTGTTTATCTGGAGGATCTGTTTATCTGGAGGATCAGCGTGTGTTTATCTGGAGGATCTGAGCGTGTGTTTATCTGGAGGATCTGTGTTTATCTGGAGGATTTGAGCGTGTGTTTATCTGGAGGATCAGCGTGTGTTTATCTGGAGGATCTGAGTTTATCTGGAGGATCTGAGCGTGTGTTTATCTGGAGGATCTGAGTTTATCTGGAGGATCTGAGCGTGTGTTTATCTGGAGGATCTGAGCGTGTGTTTATCTGGAGGATCTGTGTTTATCTGGAGGATCTGTGTTTATCTGGAGGATCTGTGTTTATCTGGAGGATCAGCGTGTGTTTATCTGGAGGATCTGTGTTTATCTGGAGGATCTGTGTTTATCTGGAGGATCAGCGTGTGTTTATCTGGAGGATCTGTGTTTATCTGGAGGATCTGTGTTTATCTGGAGGATCTGAGCGTGTGTTTATCTGGAGGATCTGAGCGTGTGTTTATCTGGAGGATCTGAGCGTGTGTTTATCTGGAGGATCTGTGTTTATCTGGAGGATCTGTGTTTATCTGGAGGATCTGTGTTTATCTGGAGGATCTGTGTTTACCTGGAGGATCTGAGCGTGTGTTTATCTGGAGGATCTGTGTTTATCTGGAGGATCTGAGCGTGTGTTTATCTGGAGGATCAGCGTGTGTTTATCTGGAGGATCAGCGTGTGTTTATCTGGAGGATCTGAGCGTGTGTTTATCTGGAGGATCTGTGTTTATCTGGAGGATCTGTGTTTATCTGGAGGATCTGAGCGTGTGTTTATCTGGAGGATCTGAGCGTGTGTTTATCTGGAGGATCTGAGCGTGTGTTTATCTGGAGGATCTGTGTTTATCTGGAGGATCAGCGTGTGTTTATCTGGAGGATCTGTGTTTATCTGGAGGATCTGTGTTTATCTGGAGGATCAGCGTGTGTTTATCTGGAGGATCTGAGCGTGTGTTTATCTGGAGGATCTGAGCGTGTGTTTATCTGGAGGATCTGTGTTTATCTGGAGGATCTGAGCGTGTGTTTATCTGGAGGATCTGAGCGTGTGTTTATCTGGAGGATCTGTGTTTATCTGGAGGATCAGCGTGTGTTTATCTGGAGGATCAGCGTGTGTTTATCTGGAGGATCAGCGTGTGTTTATCTGGAGGATCTGAGCGTGTGTTTATCTGGAGGATCTGTGTTTATCTGGAGGATCAGCGTGTGTTTATCTGGAGGATCTGAGCGTGTGTTTATCTGGAGGATCAGCGTGTGTTTATCTGGAGGATCAGCGTGTGTTTATCTGGAGGATCTGAGCGTGTGTTTATCTGGAGGATCTGAGCGTGTGTTTATCTGGAGGATCTGTGTTCATCTGGAGGATCAGCGTGTGTTTATCTGGAGGATCTGAGCGTGTGTTTATCTGGAGGATCTGTGTTTATCTGGAGGATCAGCATGTGTTTTCTGAAGCACGGACACACACCCATGAGCTCAGCGAAGCCGCCCAATGGAAGCCTGCAGGTTCCCGTCACGAACTGCATCAGACGCAGACGCACCTCGTTGTCCACCTCCTTCACCAGCTGCACACAAACACACCACACACACACGCTCAACACGATTCACACATGACCAGACCTGGGAAACGCTGACGTTCAGACTGTTAAACACGACTCGTGGAAACAACTAAAGGCAGAAATCGCTACTTCAACATCCTAATCACTGACATGGATAAAGAACAGGGAAAATGATCCACGTTTAAATCACGTCTATTATAAATATAAATGAGGATGGAAGAAAAAAATGATAGAAAAAGTTTGTTTACAGTTAATGTGTCAGATAGATAAATCATCCCACACACACACACACACACACATACATATATATATAAAAATCACTTTAATTATGATGTTCATTTACCATATTTTTTCCAGAATATAAGTCACGCTTTTTTAATCATCTGAAATGTACTGCAACTTATTGCAAAATTATTAATAAAATGCAAGTAACGTCAAGCACATAAAACATGCAAAGGCAAACATTGTATTTATTCTGAGTGAGAGAAGAACATGAGCGCAAGTTTAATTGTAAAGTGCATTTCACGAACACCACTAGTTTCACTTTAAACACATTCGTTTAGGCATGCCGTTCATAATACACATTGTTTATGATGAATGCACTATAATTTGTTTGTTTTATACTTATATTTTTCATTCCTGTTCTGAATACAGTTGCATTGAAAAGATTTGTTGTGGAGTGATGGGAATTATAATGATTGTAAACATTCTGTTTTATTTACCGCTATTTTACATTATTTCTGAATGCGAATCCCTCAACAAATGCAATTTGGGAGCAATTTATATTTTGGGAAAATACAGCAGTTAATTAATATAATTAATATTAATGCATTATTAATATCGTTGTTTATTTACTTTTCCCGTAAAGGATAATTTTTAAAATGTTCAAGAATTTTGGCCGAGACAAATATGAATGTGAAACACTGTAAACGTCTCAGGGTTAGGGTTAGAAGAGAAGCTTGCGTTCGCACCTGCCAGAACCAGATGATCTGTTTGCTGTTGCGTGTGTAGTGACGATACACTGTGTTCCTCTGCCAGTCCTGCAGATCCACCTCCTGCATGCCACACAGCATCACCTGCACACACACACACACACACGTCACAGAGCGGCTCTGCGGTCGGACGGGGGAAACCCTAACCCCTGACCCCTGACCTCCAGCTCCTTCTCGTCGAAGTACTGCAGCCACTGCAGCGGCACCACTTCGTTGAAGCCGTCCAGAAACGCTTTGGTCTGATTCTCCACGCCACGAGAAAACCTCCACTCAGCCATGAGCCTGCGGGACAGAACACACACCGTCACACACCGTCACCCAGAACACACACCGTCACCCAGAACACACACCAGTCACACACCGTCACCCAGAACACACACCGTCACACACCGTCACCCAGAACACACACCGTCACCCAGAACACACACCGTCACCCAGAACACACACCGTCACCCAGAACACACACCGGTCACCCAGAACACACACCGGTCACACAGAACACACACCGGTCACACAGAACACACACCGTCACACAGAACACACACGGTCACACAGAACACACACCGTCACCCAGAACACACACCGTCACCCAGAACACACACCGGTCACACAGAACACACACCGGTCACACAGAACACACACCGGTCACACAGAACACACACCGGTCACACAGAACACACACCGTCACACAGAACACACACCGTTACACACCGTCACACAGAACACACACCGTCACACAGAACACACACCGTCACATACCGTCACCCAGAACACACACCGTCACACAGAACACACACCGTTACACACCGTCACACAGAACACACACCGTCACACAGAACACACACCGTCACATACCGTCACCCAGAACACACACCGTCACACAGAACACACACACACACTCTCTCACACACACTCTCTCACACACACACACACACACACAGAACACACACCGGTCACACACACACACACCGTCACACAGAACACGCTGGTGTGATGCGCTCGTACCCGATGTACTCCTCTTTGCTCTCCTCGGTCACCAGCACATTGGCACCGTCCGCTTTCAGGTCATGTGACGTGATTTTGCCCAGGATCTCCATATCCACGGAGAAGTACATCTCCAGGCCGCAGTCCTCGATGTTGTTGTCTCTGTGAACGAATCACATGAGCGGCGATCAGAAGCGTTGACTGGACAGACAAGTGCGACCTCTGACCTCAACATTACACTCCTGGGTGTGTGAAACCTGAAGAATGCGTTCGTTGGCCAGTTTGATCACCTGATCCAGATGAGAGAGTTGTAGAACTCCGGATCGATGGACTCCAGATCCTTCAGGATCAGCTTTTTATTGAGCATGCGCTTGTAGAAGGGCAACGAGAAGCCAGTGTCAATGAACTTCCCATGGAAGAGAGCCTGAAAACATGAGAGATAATGAGCAGCTGGCCTACAGACTACAGGTTTACTGATGTGTGTGTGTGTGAGTGTGTGTGAGAGTGTGTGTGTGTGTGAGTGCGTGTGTGTGTGAGTGTGTGTGTGTGTGTGTGAGAGAGTGAGAGTGTGAGTGTGTGTGAGTGTGTGTGTGTGTGCGCGTGTGTGAGAGTGAGAGTGTGTGTGTGTGTGAGAGTGTGTGTGTGCGTGTGTGTGTGTGTGTGTGTGAGAGTGTGTGTGTGCGTGTGTGTGTGTGTGTGTGAGAGAGTGTGTGTGTGTGTGTGTGTGTGTGAGAGAGTGTGTGTGTGTGTGAGAGAGTGTGTGTGTGTGTGCGCGTGTGTGTGAGTGTGTGTGTGTGTGCGCGTGTGTGTGAGTGTGTGTGTGTGTGTGTGTGAGAGTGAGTGTGTGTGTGTGTGTGTGTGTGAGAGAGTGTGAGAGAGTGTGTGTGTGAGTGTGTGTGTGTGTGTGTGTGTGTGAGTGTGTGTGAGAGTGAGTGTGCGCGTGTGTGAGAGTGTGTGAGAGTGTGTGTGCGTGCGTGTGTGTGTGTGAGAGAGTGTGTGTGCGTGAGAGTGTGTGTGTGAGACTTGCCATGGCGATGAAGCGCCCGATGAAGCAGAAGTAGGACAGGTGATCAGGGTTAATGGTGGACGCTGGGTTGATCTGCAGACAGTAGTTGCTCTTGCCGGCGTATTCAAACAGACAGTACATGGGATTCAGCACCTCGTGAGACAGGAGGAAGAACCACTCCCTGGACACACACACACACACACACACACACACACACACCAGGGTGGTGTCATCACTCACAGTCGACCCATACCATTACTAACGGAACAAAACGAACCCGTCAGCGGCCGGTTTATAAGTGGTGAATTTGTTAGGGCTGTAATCTCCCAGTCGATTATGCCTCGTTTCCACTGAGCAGTACGGTACGGTACGGTACGGAACGGTACGCATTTATTTGCGTTTCCACTATCAAAAGTTGTGAATGGTACCAAAATGCCGAACCGTACCGTACCACTTTTTAGGTACCCTTCCATTGGGGTACCTAGCACAGTGGAACGGTACTAAAAGGTGGAGCTAGACTCACTGCACGACGTTGATTGGTTGACAGAGAATCGTCACTTGCGCGTGCTACAAGGGGAATGACAACATAAGAAGCGCCATTTTTTAATATACAGTTTAATATAATACTACTGTTACTGTGTCACGAAATGTAATTTTAAGAGTTTTTCAGGCGAGAATGTAGTTGTTTAAAGCTCAAATCTGTGGTTTATTTATAAAGATGATTTTTTTTTCCCCGGTTGTGAGATCCATGCGGTCAGCGGGGCTCGGCGCTCATGTTTCCCGGCTGGATGAGCCTTTCCTCGGCTAATCTTCTGACGTTCGTCGCTTACTCCGACGGTAGTGGTTAAACATGAGATATAATTCGTCTTGTGTAGACCTAACGGGCGATCTTTGCTCTCGTGAATATATAATGAGTTCCCTGTCAATCGTTTTGGCTGAGGGCTAAGTTTAGTTTCATATTAAGTTATAGGCTATTTATATTTAACTTTAACTTACTTGTAATGTTAGACTAGAGCGCTGCATTTGGATATTTGACTGAATTGTTTGCTTTATTTCTTATTGTATAGCTTCTTGTACCTTTTACTTAAACTTTTATATAGGCTATTATTGATAAAACTGAAATTTTACAAAAAGAAATATGGTTTCTTGTCATTTTTTTATTACAAGATTATCACTGATGTTTATTGCAACATTTGTACAAACGCATATATTGCCTGGAATATGTTTAATTTTTTTTTATTTAAACGAAAAGAGGTAACGTTAGGGTTGTGTTTTAAATTTCGTTTTGTTATAAATAGAATAACGTATAACGTGCAGTGAATAATGAATATGCGTTGCGCATGAACCACATTTGTGTCCCTATAATGTTTAATTTATTTAAATGAAAACGAAAAGAGGCAGAGTGGTGTTTTATAACATATTTCGTTTTATTGTTGCTTAAAATGTACATACAGAGCAAGTTAACAGAGATAACCGGAGTAGCAGAGCGAGCTGAGTGACTCTTTTAAGAACGCGCTGTACCATTTGCATGTAGGAGTCGCACATGGCAAGTACAAACTTTGCGTACTTGATATTGAGAAAAGCCTAATGTCGGCGCTTGTCTTCTTGTGACAAACATGTCGAGGAGCAAGAACAAGATCTGCTGCATGTCATCCATTGTAGCATGTTCTACATGCTCTATGTTCTTCTTCGCGCGAAAATGACGTTGATCGAAACACCACGCCTATCAAGTAAGGGTACTGTTGGCAGTGGAAACGCTAGCCAGATCATGGTTAACAGACCCGAACCGTACCGTACTGTCCCGTACCGTACCGTACTGCTCAGTGGAAACGAGGCATTAGTCGATTATTGGTCGATACGATCTGGCTCGACCAAAATTCTGATTGGTCGATTTTTTGCCGCGTTCATTTCATCAGGTGGGAAGCACTAATTGCTAATGGGGGTGTTTTCAGAGCACCCCTGTTTCACAGGTAATAGTCTGTCTTCAGAACACCCCCCTTGTTTTCACTTCTTTTGGATTAGCCCAACCCACTGGAGAAGAGAGACAGATTGAAGAAAGTAGGCTACTAAAAGGTTTGCTGAATATTATTACTTGATCTGGTTTGTTTAATAAATATTCTTTTTTTATTAAAGTGGACGTGCCTTTTGTGTTCAAGAGTAAAAGCTTTAAGTTAATTGTCTATTCGTGTCTCAGCCGCAAAGCTGAGCTCCCGTGTTCAGCCCTGCTCTGTGCGAGCTGCAGAGCGACTGAAATGATAGTGTCTGTCAGTTATTATAATACATAAGACAAAAACAATTGTCTAAATTATGTTGCATATTCCTCAAAAGTTCTTGTGATGATATCACTAGTTGACAACATTTTCTAAACTACTATTTTCGGAAACCATAGGCTGTGATATTGCGCAGGTGCACGTGATGCAGCGCTGCAGAGCCGACACACTCGTGTCAGACTCATTTCACTGCAAAATAATTAGGTCAAAAACTATTTAATATACTGCAAATAGCCTATTAATTTTTTATGTTTATTTGTAATTCATTTAGGCGGACAACAAGGCTACCAAGGACTGCGCACAGTGCGCAGCTAATTAATTAAACTTTTTTTTTCCTAATGTCATTTTTAGTCGATTTTTAGTTCAAACTTTCAGGACTTCAGTCGACCAAGATTTTCTTTGGTTGATTACAGCCCTAGAATTTGTCAAAACGGTTTGTTTTAGATAAAACTCAACTCTCTAATGATGCCAACATTGCCTTAAACTTCCAATTGTAAATTATGTTTTTCTTAGACAGAAACACTGCGTCTCTTCTCCGTCGACCAACTCTTCCTCTTTAGGGTTAGGGTTAGCTAACCCAACTCTTCCTCTTTAGGGTTAGGGTTAGCTAACCCAACTCTTCCTCTTTAGGGTTAGGGTTAGCTAACCCAACTCTTCCTCTTTACTACAGAATTACACATGGGATGTTGGAAAAAAACCACTGGCCAAAATGATCCTCTCTCGAGTGAATGGCCAATCAGTGTTAGTGAACATGTCACCTGATGTTCAACCACAGGAAACTCATTCAATGTCCACATCACATCAGCTAGAAACAACATATCACTAAAATCAGTGCATTTTTTAAACACATGCACATTATTACTAATGCATTAGATTTTTACTTGACTTGTTAATGATGTCATCATTGTTTGAAGTATGTTTGAATAAATCAGTCAAAAAATGTCAGAAAACATTGTGTATGAAAATATATTAAATATGAAATGAAATGATAATGCAGTGCGATCGATCGACAGAAGCATCCCTGTGTAGCTCTGATGTCACTTCCTGTTCTGTGTCAGAATACAGTGAACATGCAGTTTCTCAGAACTCCAGCTCTGCTTCTTTATGGTTGGGTGTTCTGTGTGCTAAAGTATGAATGGCTGGTGTTTTCTGATTGTGTGTGTGTGTGTGTGTGTGTGTGTGTGTTGTACCGTGCAAGGCCTCCGTAGTCCAGTCCCTCCTCGCCCTTGAAGATCACGTACAGACGCCTCCTCAGATCATACGGCTTGAAGTTCATGATCTACAGTGAGGAGTGAGAAAGACACATTCAGAACCTGTCGGAGAGTCACATGACTGAAGCTGATGGTGTGTGTGTTCCTCGACCTGTTGGAACGAGTCTTCGAACAGCGTCTGTCGGGATACGGTGATCTTCACGTGGCTGGCGAGAGCGTTGGACTGAGAACACAGAGACATGCGTTTGGAAACGATACACACACTGGGTTTCATGTGTGTTGAAGAGTTGGGCGAGTGTTACCTGACACAAATAACGGAAATGAGCCAGTTTCCACCTGAAGCTTCGCTCGTATGCAATCTGTGGACCTTTAGTGCTGCTCAACACACACACACACACACACACACACACACATTAGAGGAAAACAGCGCCTGTAATGACACACAAGCTTTTTCCATCCACGTATTTACATCAGATGGAGATGCACATGAAATCTTAAAACGCGCATAAAAAACATGTGCTCAATGATATGAAGATAGTTTTTATCCGACATGCCATAAACTCGATGGAAACACATTTACCAAATAAATCCTCGATGTGCAACAATAAACTCATGTGACTTTGGCTCAGCGTCAGCTGTGATTGGATAACCGGATCAACCAGTGGACCAATCGCATCGCAGCATCTCTAATGTTGGTTTAGTGTTTCTGAAACACCGGAGTGTGTGATCAGAATGATTTGGTTTAATTGCCTCCAGAAGCGTCTCACACACGAGTGTGTTCCCGAACACCAGCATCCAAACGCCAGAGAACATGACAAGGTTTACTGTGTTTCGTCTGACGCTCGAGACACACTCGTTTATGATGGAGGAGAAACAGACACAGGCTTCCACACTTACAGAAGCTTTTATTACTCTATTACTGATATTTTGCATCAGTATCCCAGATTCTGTTCTCTTAAAGTCCGCGTGAACCGGAAGTTGCAAACGACTTATTTCCCAGTGAAAATAAGTTTTACTCTAGCGCTCCTCCTCTCCATCTCTCGCTCATTACAGACTAACGGTTTGAGGGGAGTGGTTAAGCGTTTCCCAACCCAAGCCGTCAAACCTACATCATCAGAGAAGGAACGGCATTCCAGACCGGAAGTAACTTTTCAGACTTTAATTAAAGATTATGACGGCAAACAATTTTTTTCTGTGTATTAACTTGCACGGATTAATTGTTCACCACAAGACTAGTAATATGCGCTAACAAAGTAAATAGGGTCAATTTTGATTTCAGTTGGACTTTAAACACGTGATGGAAACTGTGCTTTATTCACAGATGTTTTATGTGATATTACAATTTTTTTCACACAAGTTTAATTCTCATGTTTGTCAGGAAACACAGCTACTGTCGGACTGATGGACTCACACGGATGATTTGCCGGTCCGCGGGTCACTGAAGGTCGTGGTGCGCGTGTTGTGATCCACGAAGTAGCGCACGCCTTCCCTGGTGTAGCGGATCTCCCAGCCCTCGGGGAGCGGGTCTTCGTTCTGCAGCCTGATTCACACACACACACACACACACGCATGATGAGAGCGCACAGCAGATCTGAGTCGTTGTAGAGGACAGTCGTGAGCTTCACTCACCCTTGTGTTCGTGGATCTTCCCACTGCGTCGTCTTGGTGTTGTGATTGACGAAGTAGACGCGATCATTGGTGTCCACACGGCGCTCTGAGAACACGAGCGCAACACACTCACGTTACACACACACACGCGCGTGCGTGCTAGCAGGAGAGACGCACCGACAGCGAATGCTAACTTACCCCAGCCCGGCGGCAGCGGCCCCAGAGGATCGTTCTCAGCCGACATCATGGAGGCCTGGATCAGACAGAGAGAGAGAGAGAGAGAGCGTGAGCGCTGAACAGCATCAGTGAGTAGATGAGTTACTCATGACCACACACACACACACACACACACACACACAGGTGATGTACCGAGTAAAGGTATCTCTGGTTGAACTGATGCATGGCTCCCTGAAGCTGACTGCGCTGAGACTGCCACTGCTCGAAGTTCCTCACCGACTCCATGGTGGGCCGCTGCCATGTGGTGGTGCGGGTGTTGTGATCCACGTAATAAACTCTGCCGCGGTTATCCACCCTGCGCTCCCAGCTGAGGTCAGAGAGTCCACACACACACACACAAGATCAATGACATGCATCAAAACATTAATAAATATACACATGAAAAACAAACTGCTTGAATCTTCCATAAAATAATCTTTCATAAAGTTTGAAAAGGTTGAAGCAAATTACAAGTGTTTGCAGTGGGCTGTTTACATTGATTTCACATTATAATAGCATTCTGAGGTGCAAGTACGTTTAACCACTTCCGTGGACTCGTTTGTAATCGATTGGAAAGAGAATCACAATGCATGTCGAAAATCTCAGAATCGATCCACGAATCGCGGTGCATCAATTTGTCGCAGCCCTTATATAAATCCAGTTATTTATATTTATCAGTGATCTGAACTCTGAGGGGTTAGAACTCAAAGCTCAGTGAGGAACAGCAGATGTGTGATGTACTCATCTCAGATATACTCGTCTCAGACACACTCGTCTCAGACACACCCGTCTCAGACACACCCGTCTCAGACACACTCGTCTCAGACACACCCGTCTCAGACACACTCGTCTCAGACACACTCGTCTCAGACACACTCGTCTCAGACACACTCGTCTCAGACACACCCGTCTCAGACACACCCGTCTCAGACACACTCGTCTCAGACACACCCGTCTCAGACACACTCGTCTCAGACACACTCGTCTCAGACACACTCGTCTCAGACACACTCGTCTCAGACACACCCGTCTCAGACACACCCGTCTCAGACACACCCGTCTCAGACACACCCGTCTCAGACACACCCGTCTCAGACACACTTGTCTCAGATATACTCATTTCAGACACACTCGTCTCAGATACACTCATTTCAGACACACCCGTCTCAGACACACCCGTCTCAGACACACCCGTCTCAGACACACCCGTCTCAGACACACCCGTCTCAGACACACCCGTCTCAGACACACCCGTCTCAGACACACCCGTCTCAGACACACTCGTCTCAGATATACTCATTTCAGACACACTCGTCTCAGACACACTCGTCTCAGATATACTCATTTCAGACACACCCGTCTCAGACACACCCGTCTCAGACACACTCGTCTCAGATATACTCATTTCAGACACACTCGTCTCAGACACACTCGTCTCAGATATACTCATTTCAGACACACCCGTCTCAGACACACCCGTCTCAGATATACTCATTTCAGATATACTCGTCTCAGACACACTCGTCTCAGATACACTCGTCTCAGACACACTCGTCTCAGACACACTCGTCTCAGACACACCCGTCTCAGACACACCCGTCTCAGATATACTCATTTCAGATATACTCGTCTCAGACACACCCGTCTCAGACACACCCGTCTCAGACACACCCGTCTCAGACACACCCGTCTCAGATATACTCATTTCAGATATACTCGTCTCAGACACACTCGTCTCAGACACACTCGTCTCAGACACACCCGTCTCAGACACACCCGTCTCAGACACACCCGTCTCAGATATACTCATTTCAGATATACTCGTCTCAGACACACTCGTCTCAGACACACTCGTCTCAGACACACCCGTCTCAGACACACTCGTCTCAGACACACTCGTCTCAGACACACTCGTCTCAGACACACCCGTCTCAGACACACCCGTCTCAGACACACCCGTCTCAGACACACCCGTCTCAGATATACTCATTTCAGATATACTCGTCTCAGACACACTCGTCTCAGACACACTCGTCTCAGACACACCCGTCTCAGACACACTCGTCTCAGACACTCTCGTCTCAGAATTAATCGTCTCAGAAATAATCATCTCAGACACACTCGTCTCAGACACACCCGTCTCAGACACACCCGTCTCAGACACACCCGTCTCAGATATACTCATTTCAGACACACTCGTCTCAGACATTCTCGTCTCAGATATACTCGTCTCAGACACACCCGTCTCAGACACACCCGTCTCAGACACACTCGTCTCAGACATTCTCGTCTCAGATATACTCGTCTCAGACACACTCGTCTCAGAAATACACGTCTCAGAAATTCTCGTCTCAGATATACCCGTCTCAGACACACTCGTCTCAGACACACTCGTCTCAGATATACTCGTCTCAGACACACTCGTCTCAGAAATACACGTCTCAGAAATTCTCGTCTCAGATATACCCGTCTCAGACACACTCGTCTCAGACACACTCGTCTCAGATACACTCGTCTCAGACACACTCGTCTCAGACACACTCGTCTCAGACACACTCGTCTCAGACACACTCGTCTCAGAAATACTCGTCTCAGACATTCTCGTCTCAGACACACGTCTCAGACATTCTCGTCTCTGATATACTCGTCTCAGACATTCTATTCTCAGACACACTCGTCTCAGAAATACTCATCTCAGACACACTCGTCTCAGACACTCTCGTCTCAGAAATACTCATCTCAGACATACTCGTCTCAGACATACTCAGAAATAATTGTCTTAGATATACTCGTCTCGGAAATACTCGTCTCAGACACTCTCGTCTCAGAAATAATCGTCTCAGACACTCTCATCTCAGACACACTCGTCTCAGAAATAATTGTCTTAGATATACTCGTCTCAGAAATACTCGTCTCAGACACTCTCGTCTCAGAAATAATCGTCTCAGACACTCTCATCTCAGACACACTCGTCTCAGAAATAATTGTCTTAGATATACTCGTCTCGGAAATACTCGTCTCACCCCAGCGGTAACGGCTGCGGTCTCTCCCATGTTGTCGTTCTCGTGTTGTGATCAACGTAGTACGTTCTGCCGTGAGGATCCTTCCTCTGTTCCCATCTGAGAAAACACATACTCACTCAGATTACAGTGTAACGGTCAAGCATGTGTGTGTGTTAGTGAGTGAGTGAGAGTGAGTGAGAGAGTGAGTGAGTGTGTTTGAGTAAGTGAGAGTGTGTGTGTGTTAGGGGTGTCAACGAATATTCTAAATTCGAATATATATTCGAATAATTTTAAAAAACAGAATTTCGAATGTTAAAATTAATATTCGAATGTGGAAAAACGCCCGCGGTAGCAGAGCTGCCTGAGGGGTCACGGACAGGTCACAGGAAGAAGCGTTAACGTTAAACAGAAACATTACTAAAGTGTAGGCTACTGTACTGACTGAATAGATATTGCATGAATAAGGTAGGTTAGATACAGCAGTTTCATGCACTGCAGGCTTCCACTGGTTTGATTATTTACCGTTTCATGTCAAGGAAAAGTTCCATGTTTACCACAGCACAGCTCGCTCGGAGCGTTCAATGTCGGATTTGCGTCTACCGCGTCTAGTTGGACGCTTGAACATTTTGAATCCATTTGCGTGTCAAAAGCAAAAGTTTGAAGCGAAATTGACGCGCGGAGAGCGTAACGCCTCATTCGCGCCGCAAGACCTCCAGACGCGCATAAACGCGTCTTTACATTGACTTAACATTGAAATCACTCGAGAGAGAGAGAAAGAGTGCGTGCGAGTGAGCGAGCGAGAGTGAGGTCTGCGGTCTTGGCCATTAGGTGATTTACTTGTTTTTGTGTAGGTAATACGTTGTCAAATATGTTTAAACTTAAATAAACTACCTATACAAGTAGTTATGTCTCTTTGTATTAATTTGTCCTGTTATTGACGTAATGTGCGTCATTGACAAAATGCGCAACCAGATGTTCAAATAGTTCGAATATGTGTTTTTTTTAGAGGGAATATTCGAACGTCATTTTTGAGCAATTTTGACAGCCCTAGTGTGTGTGTGTGTGTGTGTGCGTGAGAGAGTGGGAGTATGTGTGTGTGTGTGAGTGTGTGTGAGTGAGTGAGAGAGAGTGTGTGTGTATGAGAGTCTGACCCGGGTGGCAGTGTGTGTGTATGAGTCTGACCTGGGTGGCAGTGTGTGAGTGTGTGTATGAGTCTGACCTGGGTGGCAGTGTGTGAGTGTGAGTGTGTGTGAGAGAGAGTGTGTGTGTGAGAGAGAGTCTGACCCAGGTGGCAGCGTGTGTGTGTTTGTGTGAGTCTGAACCAGGTGGCAATATATGTGTGTGTGTGTGAGGGAGAGTCTGACCCGGGTGGCAGTGTGTGTGTGTGTGTTTGTGTGTGAGTGAGAGTGTGTGTGTCTGACCCGGGTGGCAGTGTGTGTGTGTGTGTTTCTGTGAGTCTGACCTGGGTGGCAGTGCGTGAGAGTGTGTGTGTGTGTGTGTGTGTGTTTGTGTGAGTGTTTGTGTGAGAGTGTGTGTGAGAGTCTGACCCGGGTGGCAGTGCGTGAGAGTGTGTGTGTGTGTGTGTTTGAGTGAGTGTTTGTGTGAGAGTGTGTGTGTGAGTCTGACCTGGGTGGCAGTGCGTGAGAGTGTGTGTGTGTGTGTGTGTGTGTGAGTCTGACCTGGGTGGCAGTGCGTGAGAGTGTGTGTGTGAGTCTGACCTGGGTGGCAGTGCGTGAGAGTGTGTGTGTGTGTGTGTGTGTGTGTTTGTGTGAGTGTTTGTGTGAGAGTGTGTGTGTGAGTCTGACCTGGGTGGCAGTGCGTGAGAGTGTGTGTGTGTGTTTGTGTGAGTGTTTGTGTGAGAGTGTGTGTGTGAGTCTGACCTGGGTGGCAGTGTGCGTGAGAGTGTGTGTGTGTGTGTGTGTGTGTTTGTGTGAGTGTTTGTGTGAGAGTGTGTGTGTGAGTCTGACCTGGGTGGCAGTGCGTGAGAGTGTGTGTGTGTGTGTGTGTGTGTGTGTGTGTGTGTGTTTGTGTGAGTGTTTGTGTGAGAGTGTGTGTGAGAGTCTGACCCGGGTGGCAGTGGTTCTGGTCCGGCTGCTGGCGGCTGCTGTCCTGGTTTCGCTCCCTCAGGGTCGGGTGAGCTGGAGGCAGCAGGAGTGTGTGTGTGTGTGTGTGTGGCCGGCGCTGCAGAAGTGGAGGCTGGTGATGATGCAGTGATGGCAGGAGCAGGAGCGCCACCTGCAGGAGAAGAGGAAGAACTGCAGGAAACATCAGCGGCGGGAGGAGCAGCGTTGTCATCATCACCCGCAGACGAAACCTCACAACCCTCGCCGTTCACTGACACACACAGACATCAATCATCATTCTGCTTTATTAGAAATATTCAAGACGAGTATTAAAAATAACTTTCTGTGAGATCCACAGGAAATGAGCAGCAGGAAGTGACACACGACTCTCACCGGCTTCGCTGTTCACGTCACTGTTGCCAGGCTGCGGAGTGGGCGTGGCCTTTGGACTGGGAGTTTGGTGTGAAGGGGAGGAGTCTCTGTCTCCATTGAGGAGGGGGGAGGGGCTAAACTCGCTGTTGGCAGATGATGTGGGCGGAGCTTCATTCTCTGGTCCGTCTGAGCCATTCACAGACCTGCAGAATCAAGTTAGAGAAATATCAATCAATTCATTGTTTACTGATTATGATACAGAAGAGATACTGATGATGATGATGATGATGAGGTACAGACACACAATTATGTATAATTAAGCCAAACATATATTACATTTTTTACCACTTTTTTTACAAACACACAGTGATAAGCATGAAAGAGCTGATGATCTGCTCACGAGGAACCAGAGAACCCTCCTCCTCCTCCTCCTCCTCCTCCTCACCTGTTCTGAGTCTCATCCCGGTTCTCGTGAAGAGCGTCTCCGTTCTGATGGACTTCTGTAAGACAGACAGAGGGATGACACGGGCAGCCTGAGGTCAGAGGCCAGAGGTCAGAGGTCAGATCAGGGGTCTTACTGCTCGCAGTGGTGGGGTTTCCGTTGTGCATGTGCAGCGGGTCAAACGAGAGCCCGTCCAGGAACACTGTGAGTTCACCGGTGGACACGACTCCATTCTTGCCGTCCACGGTCAGTGTCAACACCTCTCGCACGTTCTCCACTGAAACAACATCACACCAGTCTCTGCTGTCACACACATTATAATCCGGGACCTTCATGCTCTCTCTGCACACTACATGTCAAGAAATCTTAAGACATTATATCTATGCAGATTTTTAGAATATTTTTGTTATCATTTTTATTTAATTTACCTCTAAATTACAAGAATTTCCCAATAATAAGAATTTGGGGTGTAACGATATTCAAACTGAACCGAAAAACCGCGATACACCCACAGTACGCATGGCGACACTCTCATGGCGTCACTCATACCAAACGTGCTCCTGATACCCCGCCCCCCTGATCCATTGCTCCGCCCCCTGATGACCCACCAATCCTGATCCATTGCTCCGCCCCCTGATGACCCACCAATCCTGATCCATTGCCCCGCCCACCCCGACCCGTTGCTCCGCCCCCTGATGACCCACCAATCCTGATCCATTGCTCCGCCCCCTGATGACCCACCAATCCTGATCCATTGCCCCGCCCACCCTGACCCCTTGCCCCACCCTGACCCGTTGCCCCGCCCCCTGATGAACCCTACAGGCTTGTTCGACTTCATGCAGCTCTGCACAGACCGATCGGCGGCTGACTTGAAGCAGTGCATGCCGGTTAGAAATTTTGTCCGACTTGATACAGCGCCGACGCCACGTGACTGTGACGTATGCCATCAAAGCACCGCGAGAGTAGCCGGAGAACTCAGCCAGCGCAGCTTCTCAAGAGCGGATGCAGGAGCTCTGATGACGACACAGCTGTTCCACGATTGGCTGGATTCACCGCATGACAACGATCACGTGTGTTTCGTGTTTATTCGAACACCTTTAGTTCCTCTAAAGCTCACAAATCAGTTTTCTATAACAGTAAACACTCTTTTCATGTAGTTGCGATGTTACATTGTGCCATTTTTATCAAATTAAAACTGATTGTAAAACGTAGACTCCACTTCATTGATAGTAGCTTATGTTGAACTTTATTCTTGTTCAAACAGACGCTGCATGAAGCAGCACATAAAGTACTGAATGAAAATGTCTCTGAAACATCTGTGTATTATTTGGCAAATATTGCATTTATTTCACTTCAGCTGTGGTATGCAAGTATGCAAAGACCACGTGAGCGGTCACTACGGGAACCAGAAAGTGTCCGACTCCACGTCTCCGTCTGCAGCTCCTCCCGCGGCACGGCTAATCTCGCCTATCGGTTACATCCAGCCGCAGCCGATGTCCAACACACCTTACCACCCCGCCCCGTTGCCCCGCCCCCCATTGCCCCACCCCCCATTGCCCCACCCCCGATGACCTGCCCACCCTGACCCGTTGCCCCGCCCCCTGATGACCTGCCCACCCCCCATTGCCCCGCCCCGATGACCTGCCCACCCCCTGATGACCTGCCCACCCCCCATTGCCCCACCCCGATGACCTGCCCACCCTGACCCGTTGCCCCACCCCCCATTGCTCCGCCCCCTGATGCTCCGCTGGGCTCTATTGTTAACCTTTAATAGTAATGTGCAAGTAAGGCCTCCTATATAGTTTAAAGCATTAGAGAAACTTTTAATTATAACTGAATTAATTTAATCAGGGTACCCCCAGGATCCTCCAACTTAAATTCAAGGCTTTTTAAGACCTTTTTAATACCATTTCAAATGAAATTCAATGTCAACTTCGTACCAATTCCGACAGAAGTATGAGGGGAAAATGTCAAATCTGTATACATTTTAAACCCTAAAAAATAATTATGTACAAATAGACTACTCGAATTAAATAAAACATTTTATTTCAATTATCAGTCATATTTAATACATACGCAGCAGCGTTGTAGCGCACGTGTGTAGGCCAATGTTAATTTTGGCAGCCATTTTTGATTTAGTCTTAGTCTTCATCTTCAGATGAAAATGCTTATTGGTCTTAGTCACATTTGAGTCATTCTGCCTTTCATAGTTTTAGTTGACGAAATGTGTTTGCATTTTTTGTCAACTTTTAGTCATTACTTTTAGTCAAACTGCAGTTACTTTAATTTTGGTAGCTATTTTATATGTAGTCTTTAGACAGAAAATGTCATAATTATTCTCTCTAGGCCAATTCGATTAAGCTTATGAGAAATTTAAATTAAGCTAACAGGCTGTATTGACATTGCACTCTTTAGCAGTAGCACTTGTGCAATTCTACATATCCCCTTTCCTTAGTTCTCCCATTTTTTAGAGTGCCGTACCCCAACTCTTCCACTTAGACTGCAGTCACATCTTTCCATTAAGGGACAATATTTGCCCCATTTAATCGATTTTTCCATTTCATTTTTCACCTTTATAATACCTTTAAAAAATAAATAATGCTTTAAATAAAACAATGTTCAATAAATATGCAATGTTAAAAAACGTTTAATATTAATAAAAATATGATATTAAAAATCACCAGTAGGTGGCGGTAACTGTAACCCTAACCTTTTTTTTTTTTAATGTTGTATAAAATCAATGTCACATTTGAAATTGTGTGGATAGTCGGGAAACATTGCATTCTTGCTCGCATAATGATCAACATTAAAAACACTGCTGTATATCAGCCTGCATTTTGATCGCAGATTTAGTCGCACAAACAGCGCAAGCGGCTCGTGACAGATCTTCTCAAATGAAGATCGCTGAACTCCAGCTTGTCTGTGTTTTCAGATCATCCGCGCTTCTTCAACAATGTAGAGAGAGCGCGCGTGCATGGCTGTGGCCAGATACTACTGAAAAGACCGGGTAGAAAACATGTTCTTTTAACAGAAAAGCTCTGATTAGTAACCATCGTAACGGGTGCGCACACTTTCGCGCGTTCTGCTATGACGTGGAGCGCGAGGTGCACTCAACATTACGCGACTAATTTTTAATTAGTCTACATTAGTAACAGTTCATTTTGTTACGGTATGAACTTAATCATAGAAAAGGCAAAAAAAAAATTAAGACCTTTGTAACGAAATCCAAGACTTTGTATACCAAATTCAATGCTTTTAAGACCCCGCGGATACCCTGTTAAAGATAGAGAGACAATTTGTTCAGTAAACCAATGTTTAATAAAAATTTTTTTAAAAGAGCAATCTTATGCTGCTGTACAGAACCGTCAGTTGTGTGTCCCGTTACACCCCTAATTATAATATAATTAAAGCACAATGACTTAAATCCAAAACACCCTTTCAGGGCCACAGATCAGTGACGCGCTGCTGTGGAAGAAAACGACATGAAACGCCATTTTATAATTATGGCCTCAAAATTCCAACTGGAAAATTTAGAGCAAAACTTCAATTTCAAGCAAATTCCCTTCTTTAAGCATCCAGGTATATATTTAGACATGAATCATGAATAATGTTTCTGGCATGTGTAATCAGGCTCAGGATCAGACGTACGTTTGCCGTCATGTTTCCGGAGGGTCCCAATCAGGTCCAGTGAGGCTTTTCCCAGCAGAGTGTCGGCCTTCAGCGTGTGGTGACTCCAAACTCTGAAATCCAGCTGCGAGTGTGGCGTAATATTCCTGAACACAGAGTCAGCAAATAAACGAACACCTCGCTTCATGTCCTCTGTTACACTGGAGAGAAAACACTGATTACTCCATTAAAAGCTGCAACAGAGAGTCAGTCAATTAGCAGCATAAAGCCTGGCTGTGTTTCTGACTGTCAGGGAACAGCTGGAGGTCAGGGTCAGGGTTAGGGTTAGGGAACAGCTGGAGGTCAGGGTCAGGGTTAGGGTCAGGGAACAGCTGGAGGTCAGGGTTAGGGTTAGGGTTAGGGAACAGCTGGAGGTCAGGGTTAGGGTTAGGGTTAGGGAACAGCTGGAGGTCAGGGTTAGGGTTAGGGAACAGCTGGAGGTCAGGGTTAGGGTCAGGGTTACGCTGGAGGGATCAGGCTTACTTCTCAGATTAAAGTCAGACCAATCTACTTCTTATGTAACTGATGACCAGTCTTAAAGAAAAGAGCAGATAACACTAGTCTGAGCGGTGAAGCGCTTCCCTCGAGACTCACAGCGTCAGACGCTCGTCCCACTTGGGATTGGAGGAACTGTGGGATTTGGCGGTTTTCTTGCTCTCTCCCTCTGATGTCACTTCCACATAGATGGTCGTTCCAAACCAGTTCTTCTTCCTCTTGAGTTTGGCACAGGAAACTGCCACATGCAGACACAACACACATCAGCATGTGAAGAAAACATGTCACTTCCTGTTCCTGTTGGCGTGGACTTACCGACGGCGTGCAGCTCTCTGGTGTTATTGCTACAGTCGCTTCTGGAGGAGCCCGTGGCCATGACCTCAAACACACCACACACTCCATCAACTACAGGACCTGAGGGAGCACACGCTCACATGCACATCATCACTCATATCACTTGACATCTGCATTTATAATGTGACAGAGATTAATTCCTCAGCGCAAGACCGTCTGCACAGACACACACATTGGGTTAAAATTGGACTGTTTAAATCAGAGGGGAGAAAATGTCCTTTAATTTCTACATTATTACAGTTTTTGATGCAAATATTCTACTAACATTAAAAGAGCACCTTGGGAAAACATATAAAATGTAACATAAAATATAAAATGCAGTTCATGACCCCTTTTAAACAGATTCTAAACTTCACATCCAACTAACAATCCGCACCACTTCATCCCCAAACTAACAGAATAAAACTTTCTCCAACTCACAGCTGATGCGCGAGAGCCTGAGGATCTTCAGCCGTCACTGCGAGCCATGATTCACTGCAACACAACACACACACAATCACACAACACAACCAGTTCCTCCTTCAGACAGAGAGAAGCCAACGCTCATGTTCCGGCTCAAGATCCTGCTGAGGTTAGCGCTGTGAGGCGTGAATCTGACCAACATCTGGGTGACCTTTCTGAGGTCAAGGCTTCATTCGTAATGTACAGTTTCCCTAACCCAGAGGGCTGATGGGAGAACCTGAGGCCCGGCACACACACGTTAGTGTGATTCTGAACGGTCAGTGTCCACAAGCTGCGTTTACTGGCAGTTCAATTAGGGTTAGACACATTATTATATTTCATTATTATATTTCATATAAATGCAGTTTTCACTACCTGTTTTTTCAGAAGTAAATGCAGTTAGGGCTAGGGTGAACAAAATTACAAGAAACACTCAGAAAAGGAGTGACACCTGTATTTATTTACCTGTCTGTCTGATATAAAGTCAGTGTTTATAACTTATCTCAATGTGAATTAATGTTTATATACAAGCCTTTAGGATTGGTCTGCTTCTCTATCTGTCCATACGCTGATGAAATAATATATATATAAGTTATATATATATAAACATATATGAGTGTTTATAATAAGCTGTCTATCCTCTGTGTGTTTATCTGTCGGTCTCTCTGCGGCCTGTTACCGGCGCTCATTAATGACTTCACCGACGCACAAATGATCTTAAATGAGTTTTAAGTCGTTAATTGTTCATGTGTGTGAATCAGGGACATGTGAATCAGATTCTGTTGTGTAATTCAGTGACTGAACGGCAAATATTCCGGCGTTTATCCGCAGACTCATGCTAACAGGCTAACACATTAGCGTCACGGCTAACGCGCTCTGACACGATTAAACGACAAACAAACTGTCATTGTGAACAAACACATATTACTGACAGACTCACAGAGTCCTTCACACACCTGTGTGTCTCTCACACACTCATCCAGATGTGCGTTTGTCAGTAATCGGGATTAATCTGGATCAGGCCCGAAGCCGCACCGCCATTTTCACATTTTAACCTGCAGATCGACGGTGAAACTCTGCGGTGACTTTAAAAAGCGTTAAACTAGTCAATGACATTAAACTAATCAGACAAAGAGTTAAACTCACCAGAAGCTGCAGCTGCGAGTCTCTGCGACTCAAACTAACTGAAGTGAACTAAACAGAACAGGCTCCTCCTACTGAGACACACACACACACACACACACACACTTTCATACTCACTGACAGACACACTCTCTCTCTCATACACAAATACACACACACTCACTTTCATACTCACTGACAGACACACACACACTCTCTCTCTCATACACAAATACACACACACACTTTCATACTCACTGACTGACAGACAGACACAGACACACACACTCTCTCTCTCTCTCATACACCAATACACACACACTCACTTTCATACTCACTGACAGACACACACACACACACACTCTCTCTCTCTCATACACAAATACACACACACTCACTTTCATACTCACTGACAGACACACACACACACACACTCTCTCTCTCTCACACACACACCGTTTACAATATAATCGAGTGAGCGGTTTATATTTTATTGCAAAGTGAAAAACGACAGTGAAACATTGCAGCACTTATAGTATTTATAATGGAAGTTTATTGTGAATCTGAATGAAATGTTTCTGATTTCACTCACAGCTCAGTTTTAGATCGATGATCTTTGAACAGAAAACAGTGACAGTGAAGTACAAGATTAACTTCACACTGTATTCATCAACTATATACAGACTTCACCTCATATTTCCACTCAAAGTTTCACAAAGAAGCTTTTTACATTTCTAAAGATCAGAACGGTGGAAATTCCTCCACCGAAAATATTTCTGTTAATCCACTTCCTCTGAACATCATAAGCATATTTGCATAACAGTTGTAGAACAATCCGCTCAATAAACATGAGAGCTGGAAACGGATTAAACAAAACATAACAAATACAAACATTAGTGATATTGCTGTAAACGTAAAGACAATAGAGTTTAATAGAGTTTAGATCACTTCACCGGACCTCATGCTTTGGCTGAGTAAAAACCTGATCAGTCCATCGATCTCGAACCCGGACAGACGCTCTGGACCAGGAGAAGCACATCGTAATATGTGTCATATAAATACATAAAATTCTGCTGAGGGAAAAGACGCAAGGCACCGTATCATCAGTGGAAACTCATGGGGTGTGTGTGTGTGTGTGTGTGTGTGTGTGTGTGTGTGTGTGGAAGGCACACGGCTTTACCGTGGTGTTCGGACATGATTTCATCAAGTAGTGTAGAAGCATCTATCCCATAATCCCTCAGGACGTAAAGTGCATGATGTGGAGCTTCAGGCCTCGCTGTGATCAACACACACACACACACACACACACACACAAGGAAATATGGCTTCAGTGAACTAAACACACACTAGCAGCATTTCACCACGATTATGACCTCAAATCCACAGATGCACGAATGAGCAGGAACATGTGATCTGTGGAGTGATGTCATCATCATCTGAGCTGATGTCATGTGAAAACGGCCCGAAGAGTCACGTGTGTGTGTGTGTGTGTGTGTATGAGTCTTGTCATGTGAGAACCGCTCGACAGACCGAAAAGTCACGTGTGTGTGTGAGTCTCACTCATTTACACCTCAAAAACAAGAAATAAAACCTAGACGTGACCCTGAGATGCTTCTCCAGCCGCGGCTGAACCCAGTGTCAGTGTGATTGTCTGAGCGATCCTGCCGGCTGTGTGTGTGTGTGTGTGTGTGTGTGTCTTTGGGCTGAGCGGACTCCTCCGCCCACAGGAACATGGTAAATGAGATGTTAGTGTTCTAGAGGAGTGACCTGGATCACAGGAGGAGAAGAGTTGCTGACGGCAGGACCACACCAACACACTGAGCTCTGAGACGACTGCAGCGCACACCTGCACACACACACACACACACACGCGCATTAGTGCGTCTACATCACGGTTGTGTGGATCACACTGTTTTAAAGTCGTGATGAAATGTAACAACAGATCTTTCCTCTGTATTGTGACATGGGTTATTGAAAAAGGACAAAATGTAGGGCGGGGCTTGTTTCTATGCATCAGTTGTTGATTGGCGTTGAGATGTGGGCGTGGCACTCGAGTGTATGCAGATGAGCGTGAGCTTGAGGGCGGAGTTTAAGCGAGCTAGATGATTGGAGAAGATCAGCATACTGACGCTTCACATCATAATAACTGCATCATTAACTCACTGTTCCTCCAGCAGCTCCTGATCGGCCTCAGCCGCTGAAGACTCGACGTCCACACTGCTGTCACTGCCCGACACACACGGGCTCTCAGGAGTCAGAACCGCACCGCTACACACACACACACACACACACACAGAGAGAGAGAGGGAGAGGGAGAGAGTCAGCTGGACCCATCTGTCTGTCTGTACACCTGTCACCTGTCTGTCTGTCTACCTGTCTGTCTGTCTGTCTGTACACCTGTCTGTCTGTACACCTGTCACCTGTCTGTACACCTGTTACCTGTCTGTACACCTGTCACCTGTCTGTACACCTGTTACCTGTCTGTCTGTCTGTCTGTCTGTCTGTACACCTGTCACCTGTCTGTACACCTGTCACCTGTCTGTCTGTCTACCTGTCTGTCTGTACACCTGTCACCTGTCTGTACACCTGTTACCTGTCTGTCTGTCTGTACACCTGTCTGTCTGTACACCTGTCACCTGTCTGTCTGTCTGTACACCTGTCTGTCTGTACACCTGTCACCTGTCTGTCTGTCTGTACACCTGTCACCTGTCTGTACACCTGTTACCTGTCTGTCTGTCTGTCTGTCTGTACACCTGTCACCTGTCTGTACACCTGTCACCTGTCTGTCTGTACACCTGTCTGTCTGTCTGTACACCCGTCTGTCTGTCTGTCTGTACACCTGTCTGTCTGTCTGTACACCTGTCAGTCTGTCTGTACACCTGTCTGTCTGTCTGTCTGTACACCTGTCTGTCTGTACACCTGTCACCTGTTTACCTGTCTGTCTGTCTGTCTGTCCACCTGTCTGTCTGTACACCTGTCACCTGTCTGTCTGTCTGTACACCTGTCTGTCTGTACACCTGTCTGTCTGTACACCTGTCACCTGTCTGTCTGTCTGTACACCTGTCTGTCTGTACACCTGTCACCTGTCTGTCTGTCTGTCTGTACACCTGTCACCTGTCTGTCTGTCTGTACACCTGTCACCTGTCTGTCTGTCTGTCTGTCTGTCTGTCTGTCTGTCTGTCTGTACACCTGTCACCTGTCTGTCTGTACACCTGTCTGTCTGTCTGTACACCTGTCACCTGTCTGTCTGTCTATACACCTGTCTGTCTGTCTGTCTGTACACCTGTCTGTCTGTCTGTACACCTGTCACCTGTCTGTCTGTCTGTACACCTGTCTGTCTGTCTGTACACCTGTCTGTCTGTCTGTACACCCGTCTGTCTGTCTGTCTGTACACCTGTCACCTGTCTGTCTGTCTGTACACCTGTCTGTCTGTCTGTACACCTGTCTGTCTGTCTGTACACCCGTCTGTCTGTCTGTCTGTACACCTGTCTGTCTGTCTGTCTGTACACCTGTCTGTCTGTCTGTACACCTGTCTGTCTGTCTGTACACCCGTCTGTCTGTCTGTCTGTACACCCGTCTGTCTGTCTGTACACCCGTCTGTCTGTCTGTCTGTACACCTGTCACCTGTCTGTCTGTCTGTACACCCGTCTGTCTGTCTGTCTGTACACCTGTCTGTCTGTCTGTACACCCGTCTGTCTGTCTGTCTGTACACCTGTCACCTGTCTGTCTGTCTGTACACCTGTCACCTGTCTGTCTGTCTGTCTGTACACCTGTCACCTGTCTGTCTGTACACCTGTCTGTCTGTCTGTACACCTGCACTGCTGTGTGAGTTAGGGTTTACTTGATTCGCCCCTCCAGTGTTTGGATGTGCCGCTCTTTCTCCTCCAGTGTTTTCTTCAAGCAGTTTATCTCTCGCTGCTTCTCGAGAAGCTCCTTCTGAAGCCTGTAGTTGCTCTCCTCTAGAGTCTCACAGAACGCCTGCACACACACACACACACACACACACACAGAAGACGTCTTCTCATTGGATAAAGCCAAACATTCTCATGAATAATTTTGAGACACAGACATTAATGTACTATAGCACTAGATGCAAACATTGTCTTCTATGATGTGTAATACACACATCTCTGTTAACGTCTAAGAATGCAGTTTATTATAGAGCGGTGCAGGGATGGTGTCAGAACCCAGAAGACTCATTCGTTCTGCCCATAAACCTCGAGGGAACCAGCGGGGAGCTACTCTTCCGGGTTCTGACGCCTGTTCCACGAGCCTGTGAAGCGTGTGTGCACTGGACATCATATTTCACACTCACTGACTGTGTTTAGATGCTGCAGAACTGAACTGTCTTCATCATTGGATCATGATCTTCCCGTTATTACTGTGAAGCTGCAGAACAAAGCGGACTCACCCGACTCTCCTCCAGACTGTCGAACGGGCCGGGCGGCTCATCCAGACACAAGAACTCCCGAACCGCCGCACTGAGGAAAAGTGGAGTCCGTCACACACACACTTCAGTCACGCGTGCAGCTGTATGTGTGTGCGAGCGCTCACCAGTGGGCGATGTCTTTATGGGCCACCAGGTTCTGGAGGAAGGCCTGCAGGCCCAGCTGACGGTCCTCCAAGAACTCCGTCTCGTAGTTGTCTTTGAACCAGCGTTTAGGAGGCAGAGCGAGTCTGAACCCCGGGAACATCTCCTTCAGCTGGAGAGGAACGGGTCAGAGCTTTAGGGGAACGGGTCAGAGCTTTAGGGGAACGGGTCAGAGCTTCAGGGGAACGGGTCAGAGCTTCAGGGGAACGGGTCAGAGCTTTAGGGGAACGGGTCAGAGCTTCAGGGGAACGGGTCAGAGCTTTAGGGGAACGGGTCAGAGCTTCAGGGGAACGGGTCAGAGCTTCAGGGGAACGGGTCAGAGCTTCAGGGGAACGGGTCAGAGCTTTAGGGGAACGGGTCAGAGCTTTAGGGGAACGGGTCAGAGCTTCAGGGGAACGGGTCAGAGCTTTAGGGGAACGGGTCAGAGCTTCAGGGGAACGGGTCAGAGCTTCAGGGGAACGGGTCAGAGCTTCAGGGGAACGGGTCAGAGCTTTAGGGGAACGGGTCAGAGCTTTAGGGGAACGGGTCAGAGCTTTAGAGGAACGGGTCAGAGCTTTAGGGGAACGGGTCAGAGCTTCAGGGGAACGGGTCAGAGCTTTAGAGGAACGGGTCAGAGCTTTAGAGGAACGGGTCAGAGCTTCATGGGAACGGGTCAGAGCTTTAGAGGAACGGGTCAGAGCTTTAGGGGAACGGGTCAGAGCTTCAGGGGAACGGGTCAGAGCTTCAGGGGAACGGGTCAGAGCTTTAGAGGAACGGGTCAGAGCTTCAGGGGAACGGGTCAGAGCTTTAGGGGAACGGGTCAGAGCTTTAGAGGAACGGGTCAGAGCTTTAGAGGAACGGGTCAGAGCTTTAGAGGAACGGGTCAGAGCGGGTCAGAGCTTCAGGGGAACGGGTCAGAGCTTCAGGGGAACGGGTCAGAGCTTTAGGGGAACGGGTCAGAGCTTTAGGGGAACGGGTCAGAGCTTCAGGGGAACGGGTCAGAGCTTTAGGGGAACGGGTCAGAGCTTTAGAGGAACGGGTCAGAGCTTTAGAGGAACGGGTCAGAGCTTTAGAGGAACGGGTCAGAGCGGGTCAGAGCTTTAGAGGAACGGGTCAGAGCTTTAGAGGAACGGGTCAGAGCTTCAGGGGAACGGGTCAGAGCTTTAGAGGAACGGGTCAGAGCTTTAGAGGAACGGGTCAGAGCTTCATGGGAACGGGTCAGAGCTTTAGAGGAACGGGTCAGAGCTTTAGGGGAACGGGTCAGAGCTTCAGGGGAACGGGTCAGAGCTTCAGGGGAACGGGTCAGAGCTTTAGGGGAACGGGTCAGAGCTTCAGGGGAACGGGTCAGAGCTTTAGAGGAACGGGTCAGAGCTTTAGAGGAACGGGTCAGAGCTTTAGAGGAACGGGTCAGAGACGGCAGAGGAACCTCATCACTGTATAACCTCACTGACCTTGTCGTTGAGTCTGGAGAAGTCGGTGTAGCGTCTGAACACGACCCAGCTCTCGTCCAGAGTCTTCCTCACCAGAACCTTATAGACCTGCAGCACATTCACAAACACCGATCTGCCAGAGTCACGTGACTTCAGTGAACAAGGCTTCGCTACATCATGTCAATGAACCAATGAGTTTTATAATAAACCATCTTAATAGCACTTCAGTCAGGACCACTTCGCCAAGTATGGATAAATAGATTTATTGCGATAATATAGCATAGAGTTAGTGTTGGCGGTATGGGTCTGTTCTAACCCTGCCTGGCCAGAGCGGGACAGCAGCAAGGCAAACCCCCCCATGGGGTACAGAACAGAACCAGTATAAGCATGATTACAATTCTCAATTACATGAGTTGAAATGAGCAATTATATGAGAAATGCAATACATAATAGAAAATTGGCCAGCGTAGCGCTAATTGCTCTGTTTCTGAAGGGCTACATTTTATTTCTCCATTTTAATAAACAAACTATTCAGTCAGATCAGCATTAGTTGTGAAAGAAATACAGTTACAATTTCAAGCATTTTATCCAAAATTTAAGCACTTTCCAAACCTTGAAAACACAACATCAGGCATTTTCACAGACTTCACTAACCCGTACGAGCCCTGAGATCTGAGGCACACACACACACACACACACACACACACACAGAGGTCTGAGGCACTCACAGTGAACTTGGCCCGCTCCTCCATCACCTCGTACCCCAGGACCGTGGGTGTGATGGGCCGCTCCTGCCAGGGGCCCGGGCTCTCCGGCGCGCTCCCGGGGTTCAGGTGAGGAGAGCCGGAGTCGGGGTTCGGGGAGCTGGAGAACTGCACGGATCGCTCGGAGTTGCTGAGTCTGGCCCGGCTCACGGGACTCTGGCTCCGGTCCGGCACTGAGACGGCTGCTCTCCGCGGGGCTCGGTCTATCGGAACCGGAACCGGGACAAACGGCGCAGCCATCGCTGATACACACACCTGAGGAGACACACACACACACACCTGAGGAGACACACAGGCTGATACACACACCTGAGGAGACACACACACACACACACCTGAGGAGACACACAGGCTGATACACACACCTGAGGAGACACACACACACACCTGAGGAGACACACAGGCTGATACACACACCTGAGGAGACACACACACACACACACACCTGAGGAGACACACACACACACACACCTGAGGAGACACACACACACACACACACCTGAGGAGACACACAGGCTGATACACGCACACACACACACACACACA
>CM040788.1:70000-92500 GCA_022829085.1 Abramis brama
CAGTGATGAACTTTACAGTAGAACTGAACAGAACTGATCTGCATGAATACTCTAATATCTTCTGTAGAGCTGCTCTGCATATGAAGTGGACTTTAGTCTCATATCTGATGAAGTTTACATCTGTAATCCTGTTATTCTCCTGTTTATCCAGTGAAGCTGCTGTGAAACCATCAGTCCTGCAGTAATACAGCTGATCTGAGGACTACTGTATATCTGAGAAGGGTTCTAATAAACACATATTTACAGTCTGAGGAGAGAAATGACCGTTCATCATCGACAGATCGAGTAGTTTGGACTGATATCATGATTAAAAGACAAACAAACAACACGCGATTACTAAACCAGATCAGATTCACATTATGTTTAATAATCTTATGTAGTCTATTTGCATTTCATATTTCCTACAATAATAATAATAATAAGTAAATATGTTAATCTTTACTGTATGTTTTTCTCGCTGTTATTCCTCCATCCGTCTGACGCTCGGCCGGAAATACGTCATCACGTCACGGTGGAGATGACGTATAACGTACACTTGAAACAGAAATTTCAAAATAAATGTGCGTGGCAATGAATAAACACTAATATTTAACGTTTGGTAGATTTATTTTTGTTCAGTTTGGGAACGATTCTTATCATTCTTGTGAGCGATTATTTTCGATAAACCATTTAAATAGGTTCGCGCAAAAATGGAATGCTGCGATATTTAGAAGTGATGTTTGTTGTGTTTTAATCAAACCGCATTTACCGAACCATATATATATATATATTTTTTTTTATTTTTATTTTTTTTTTTATTATTATTATTATTTTAACCATAGATCAAACTACATGACGCGAAGCTCAAAAGAGGCGGAGTTTCGTCTCTGATTGGTCAGTCTCTCCTGCCCTTCAGTCACGTGGGTTCGAGACGCCGCTGTATGAGTTTCAGGAAGCTTGACTCGCTCCGTCTTGTATAGTTTGTTTGGTCTGTGTGTGAGTGTGTGTGTGAGACTGTGATGGATGTTCGGGTGTGTGGGATGTTCAGCGCCGCGGTTCTGATCCGCTTAGTTCTGCTGTGCATCGGTGTTTATCAGGATCAGAATTTGCAGCTCAAATACACTGATGTGGATTATCACGTGTTCACTGACGCGTCCAGATTCATCACACAGGTGACACGCACACCCACACACGCACACACAGCTGATTTATAACACCACAGATCTATGCTGTGCTATATAGATATAATACTGCCATATGAGAAGTACTAATCATGCTTTTGTAAATCATGAGGTATAAATTGTCACAATTATGAAATAAAAACTATTTATTTCATAATTATGTGTATGACATTTAATGTCATAATGTAGACTTTTTATCTCATGACTTGAACTTGTATTGAAAGGTCAAAATTATGAGAGAAAAAGGTGAAGTGAATTTAACATGATGTTTAAGAGCCTAAAGATGACATTACGCTAACGGCGGTGCTGATCGCCTGAACCCGTAGAGCAGGGGTCGGCAAGTAACTTTGGCCGCGGGCCAATATTTTTTTTAGCCAGTAGATGGCGGGCCAGCTACACAGAGTAGGCCTATGGATACAAATTAAATACTCTTATATAGGCCTATAATCGCAGAATATGATGGGTCCGTCACCGTCCGTGGATCATTCGTTCAATCGTTTTTTTTTTTAAATTAAAACCAAAAATAAAAAGATGAAAAACGACTTGTTTTTCCATTATTTATTTCCTGAACTAAAATGAAAAAAACGAATAACGACGGGTTTTCTGATGTTCTGATTGTGCTCAGATCAAAAATAGAAAAAATGAATTACTGGATTAGACAGATTTTAATTTTTATTTTGAATTTAACACCTTAGGCATATATCAAGGAAATCATTTTAAACAGATCAAGTACTATTGTGGTAACAGAACAGATTACAGCCATTTTAATAAAGGTGAGAATCATGCCTCATTCGCTTACAGTCCGACTTTTGAACTTTATTCCTTTTTTTATTATTATTATTATTATTATTATTTATTCGGGGGGCACACATGCACACCTAAGGTTTAAGGAGGTCTGTCAATATAAATATTAGGCTATTTTAACATTGTAGGCCTACTGTCAGCAGAGAAAAAAATGCCACAGAAAAAAATTTGGAAATATAAATAACATAAATTAAATAGGACAAAGCCTATCACTCAAATTTCTAAGCAACATAAACGAAAATCATATTGCCCTACTGACAAATGAAGTAGGCTATTTTCTGCCGAACTATTTCAAACATCCTTGCAAAAAAAAGAATCTTGTTGCTCCTCAGAGCTAGGTGTAGCCTACAGGTGGTCAGAATTAAGTGTGGATGCGCTGTCCAAAGGTGTATGGATGGGCTATTGTCAGTCAGACCGCCCGCTCCGTCCAAAGTACACCAGAGTTGTGACCGCTACCATCTTTTGACGCGCGAATGGACACAAAGTGGTCAAGCGTATAACTAGACGCGGCAGGCGCGAATTTGACGTGCTATTCGCGTCCGGTGTGAACGCACAGTTATACTTTAAAATGTAATCCCGCGCCGCATGATTCCCTATATGTGCGTTGCACACGGCGGTGAAATCGCCGCACGACTACGGCTTTTCTCAAGTATTGGAAGAGTTTTGTGCAGCATTTAGGACTTCCAAAATAATCCGGCGGGCCAGAAAATATTGCTGGCGGGCCAGTTTTGGCCCGCGGGCCGCCAGTTGCCGTTCCCTGCCGTAGAGTATCTTTCCTTGTATATGAACCTGTGAAAGAGAACGTTTTTATACTTAAATACTTAATAAACATGCAGACGAAATGCTTTAATAAAACAAGTGTTTAGTCTAACAATGATGTAATGAACTCTGAACCTTGAACCAAGGCTTATGTTGTGGGAGAGGAAGGTCAGGGTTCAGGGGTCAGTGACCGTGCCGTGTGTTTCCAGGGCGAGAGTCCGTACCGCAGATCCACGTTCCGCTACACGCCTGTGCTAGCGCTGATGTTGACGCCTAACGTCCTGCTAACGGCTCACTTCGGGAAGTTGCTGTTCTGCGCCTGCGACCTGCTGTCGGGCTGGCTGCTGCTGCGGCTGCTAGCTCTGCGCGGGACGTCCCGCGGCTCGGCCCTCGTGTGCTGCGGCCTGTGGCTCCTGAACCCGCTGCCGGCCGGCGTGTCGACGCGAGGGAACGCCGAGTCTGTGCTAGCGGTGCTGGTTCTGTCCACGCTGCTGTGCCTGGAGTCCCGGAGACTCACGGCCGCCGCGCTCCTGTTCGGCCTCTCCGTCCACATGAAGATCTACCCGCTCACGTACGCGCTGCCCATCGCGCTGTCTCTGGCCGAGGCCCCGTCCCGGGAGCGAGGGCTGGTCCCGAACCTCGTCCGGCTTTTCAACAGGGATCTGCTGCTGTTCGCTGCCGTCTCCGGATCCGTGTTCATGGCTCTGAACGGGACCTTCTACTGCATGTATGTTAAAAGCATCCCATGATGCACCAATATAGACAGTTTCATTTTTCACTTGTGTCTCTACATCATTCCCAGACATCCAGTAATTATTTCACAGTCACTGCACTATTATTCTAGCATTAGGAATATAATAATATAACAATCAGTTCTGTCCTTTGTTCCTCAGTTACGGCTGGGATTTCCTCCATGAGTCGTATCTGTACCATGTGACTCGCAGAGACATCCGGCACAACTTCTCTCCGTACTTCTACATGCTGTACCTGACGGCGGAGGGGAGCGGGACGGGGACCGGGAACTGGACTGGGAACTGGACCGGGATTTGGACCGGGAACTGGACGGGGAACTGGACCGGGATCTGGACCGGGATCTGGACCGGGATCTGGACCGGGAACTGGACCGGGAGTCTGGCGCTGGTGCTGTTCGTGCCGCAGCTGCTGCTGGTTCTGCTGTCCTCCCTGGCCTTCCGCTCCGACCGGCCCTTCTGCTGCTTCCTCCACACCGCCGTCTTCGTCAGCTTCAACAAGGTGTGCACCTCACAGGTACGAGAACCACTAACCCTAACCCTAACTATGAAGCACCATAAAGTGCTGAAAGGTATTTTAGTAAAAGTGGGAGGGGCACCACGCCCTCTAACCCTATAAAGTCGAGAGGGACCACGCCCTTGAGCACTATAGAGTCGAGAGGGACCACGCCCTCTAACCCTATAGAGTCGAGAGGGACCACGCCCTTGAGCACTATAGAGTCGAGAGGGACCACGCCCTTGAGCACTATAGAGTCGAGAGGGACCACGCCCTCTAACCCTATAGAGTCGAGAGGGACCACGCCCTCTACCACTATAGAGTCGAGAGGGACCACGCCCTCTAACCCTATAGAGTCGAGAGGGACCACGCCCTCTAACCCTATAGAGTCGAGAGGGACCACGCCCTCTACCACTATAGAGTCGAGAGGGACCACGCCCTCTACCACTATAGAGTCGAGAGGGACCACGCCCTCTAACCCTATAGAGTCGAGAGGGACCACGCCCTCTAACCCTATAGAGTCGAGAGGGACCACGCCCTCTACCACTATAGAGTCGAGAGGGACCACGCCCTCTACCACTATAGAGTCGAGAGGGACCACGCCCTTGAGCACTATAGAGTCGAGAGGGACCACGCCCTCTACCACTATAGAGTCGAGAGGGACCACGCCCTTGAGCACTATAGAGTCGAGAGGGACCACGCCCTCTAACCCTATAGAGTCGAGAGGGACCACGCCCTCTAACCCTATAGAGTCGAGAGGGACCACGCCCTCGAGCACTATAGAGTCGAGAGGGACCACGCCCTCTACTACTATAGAGTCGAGAGGGACCACGCCCTCTAACCCTATAGAGTCGAGAGGGACCACGCCCTTGAGCACTATAGAGTCGAGAGGGACCACACCCTCTACCACTATAGAGTCGAGAGGGACCACGCCCTCTAACCCTATAGAGTCGAGAGGGACCACGCCCTTGAGCACTATAGAGTCGAGAGGGACCACGCCCTCTAACCCTATAGAGTCGAGAGGGACCACGCCCTTGAGCACTATAGAGTCGAGAGGGACCACGCCCTTGAGCACTATAGAGTCGAGAGGGACCACGCCCTCTACCACTATAGAGTCGAGAGGGACCACGCCCTTGAGCACTATAGAGTCGAGAGGGACCACGCCCTCGAGCACTATAGAGTCGAGAGGGACCACGCCCTCGAGCACTATAGAGTCGAGAGGGACCACGCCCTCGAGCACTATAGAGTCGAGAGGGACCACGCCCTCTACCACTATAGAGTCGAGAGGGACCACGCCCTCTACCACTATAGAGTCGAGAGGGACCACTCCCTCTAACCCTATAGAGTCGAGAGGGACCACGCCCTCTAACCCTATAGAGTCGAGAGGGACCACGCCCTCTACCACTATAGAGTCGAGAGGGACCACGCCCTCTACCACTATAGAGTCGAGAGGGACCACGCTCTCAAGCACTATAGAGTCGAGAGGGACCACGCCCTTGAGCACTATAGAGTCGAGAGGGACCACGCCCTTGAGCACTATAGAGTCGAGAGGGACCACGCCCTCTACCACTATAGAGTCGAGAGGGACCACGCTCTCAAGCACTATGGAGTAGAGAGGGAACAGAGACAGTTGTCATTCTAATTCGCCTGATGAGAACCTTGGGAAAGTTCGAAACCCGTCGTGAAAGTATGCCTGAATGACTCGAGACCGTAAAAATGAGTACAGCTGCCATCATTTGGGGGTGTGTGATGTAGCAGAGCTTTGGAAAATTTTCTCTTTGCCCATACAGGCGTTGAGTTGGTTAAAATGGCCGCCATCACTGTTGTGGATGATGTTGAAGAGCCGAATAATTTTTTCTCCGTCCACTGTGACGTCGAGCGTCTCCTCATGTCCAGACAGACGTGGGTTATATGCCCCTCACCACATCTGACTAAAACCTACCCTTCATTTTTTCTTAAAATTAAACCCTTGTTGGTATAAACCACGGCAATATAGCCCACTTGGATGTAGCCCATGGCGATTTAGCCCTTTTTATTATTTTATAATTATATGCGTCTCTCTGGATTTTGTTTGGGGCATTTTGATGTTTGTGTTCGTGGAGCGGCCAGTTGTAGCGCAGGGCCAGTGCACAGCCTGAAGTGTCTTCGGACAGTTTATGGATTTTATTCCCCTAACCCCTAACCCCTAACCCCAACACCTCACAGGTACGAGAACCTCCCATATTCATGAGGTCATGTCTCGGCTCAGGAGGCTCTCACTCAACCCTGTGTCTGAGGCTTGTGTGTGTGTGTCTGTGTGTGTGTGCAGTATTTCCTCTGGTACCTGTGTCTGAGGCTCGTGTGTGTGTGTGTGTGTGTGTGTGTGTGCAGTATTTCCTCTGGTACCTGTGTCTGAGGCTCGTGTGTGTGTGTGTGTGTGTGTGTGTGTGCAGTATTTCCTCTGGTACCTGTGTCTGAGGCTCGTGTGTGTGTGTGTGCAGTATTTCCTCTGGTACCTGTGTCTGAGGCTCGTGTGTGTGTGTGTGTGTGTGTGTGTGTGCAGTATTTCCTCTGGTACCTGTGTCTGAGGCTCGTGTGTGTGTGTGTGTGTGCAGTATTTCCTCTGGTACCTGTGTCTGAGGCTCGTGTGTGTGTGTGTGTGCAGTATTTCCTCTGGTACCTGTGTCTGAGGCTCGTGGGTGTGTGTGTGTGTGTGTGTGTGTGTGCAGTATTTCCTCTGGTACCTGTGTCTGAGGCTCGTGTGTGTGTGTGTGTGTGTGTGTGTGTGTGCAGTATTTCCTCTGGTACCTGTGTCTGCTGCCGCTGGTCGTGCCGCGCCTGACGCTGGGCCGGAGACGAGGCCTCGCGCTGCTGCTGCTGTGGATTGTGGGTCAGGTGAGGGAATATGAACATCTCCTCATTAATGTATTCCTGACGGCGTGAGTCTTCATCTGTGATGTTTCTCTCGTCCAGGCGCTCTGGTTATCGCCAGCGTATTCCCTGGAGTTCGAGGGCCGGAACAGCTTTACTCTCGTCTGGTTGGCCGGTCTGCTGTTTCTCCTGATAAACTCCTTCATACTGGGACAGATAATCTGCCATTACAGGCCCGTAGAAGCTCAGCGGAAGAAGACAGACTGACAGGCGCGTGTGAGAACGCAGGAGAAGGTTATCACTGTATATCAGATGTACAGATGTGGAGGAGTGTTCCTCGTGTTTCTGCAGATCATTGATCCAGGCCACTAGATGTCGCCAGAGATCCAGAGATCTGATGATCTGACAGTCACAGAGACTATAAGTGCTGCATTTTTAAAAACTTTACAGCTAAGAGAGTCAGTCGCTCTCTGGACAGAACTTTTACTGGACTTACATCTCATGTTAGTAAATGCTCTGTGATCATGAGAATGAATGAGCCGTTTCAGGGCAGATCTGTGTGAGAGAAGCTCCGCCCTGCTGATGATGTCACACCAATAGGAGTGCGTGTTGACTGGCAGGAGGCGGGATTTAAACGGGATTAAATCATCTTCAGATGCTGTCTCATATCAGAACTGTGTTTTAAGCTTTAAATATCTTCTCTGGGGGACAAAATACTGGGCACAATTTTCAAATGAAAAAGGAGACTCTGAAATGTGAAACACAAATGGAAATATTTCTTTCTGCCGTTATTCATAATAAAATCCTACAACACAACATATGCACGGTCTTTTTGTCATAAAAGATTTTTATTTTTATAAAAGTAATAAATATAACAGGAAGACCCATATTTGATTGTTGCTGCTTTGCAGTTACAAACTTGTGTAAAATATTATTGTATCTTCTGTTAATATTTATTGTCCATGTTGAATGCCAGTGGCAAAACGTCGTGTTAAAACCCTTCCTGAAAAAGTGCAAAAGGCCTTTGATATTTATTAAACAATAAATACAAATTGTTGATACAAATGAACCTTCCACAAAAGCCTCTCATCAAACAGCGGAGCGTCACAATGACATCGGTTTGCTGAACGAGCCCCAGTAGTGCAAGTGCATTATTGCTATTATCATTATTATCTTTACTTATTGACAAATACATTAAGGCCCGGTTTCACAGACAGGGCTTAGATTAAGCCAGGATTAGGCCTTAGTTCAATTAAGTAAGTTTTATAAACGTGCCTTAGAAAAAAACATTACTGATGTGTGTCTTGAAACAAAAAAATGGCACTGACGTATTTTAAAATACGCTTTCCGTTAGAACGGCTCAAACACTAGTCTAGGACTAGATTAAGCCTGGGACTAGATTAAGCCTGGGACTAGATTAAGTCTGGGACTAGATTAAGCCTGGGACTAAATTAAGTCTGGGACTAAATTAAGCCTGGGACTAGATTAAGCCTGGGACTAGATTAAGCCTGGGACTAGATTAAGCCTGGGACTAAATTAAGCCTGGGACTAGATTAAGCCTGGGACTAAATTAAGCCTGGGACTAGATTAAGCCTGGTCTGTGAAACCGCAGGTGAAACAGTAGTTTTATACAAAGTCGTAGATACAAACTCAGAACTTTAGAGCCGTTCTCCATTAAACACGTCATTAAACGTTTGGCATTATTATCAATGCTGAAGTGAATTTAACATTAAAATGTTTAAAAGCCTAAATATTTGACATTATTATTGAATATTTTTTGTTACTGATGTGCTTCAACATATTAGTCGGGTGTTTTTCACCTCTTGGCTATTTTATGAGATAGAAGAATATTTCTGTCCAAATATGGAGTCATATAAGCCGATATCCGAAAACAAACTTCAGATGAAATCCTTCAGTTTTTATACTTCAATACTTAATAAACATGCAAACAAAATGCTTTAATAAAACAAGTGTTTGGATAACAATGATTGTAATGATGTAATAAACTCAATAACCCTTGAAATGAATCTTTGTCCTCAATATAAATGTGCATCTTGGCATTTCAGATGAAAGCATGAGAGACTGTCGCTCTCATATGTTTATTATTTTAATTGTTGTTTTATTTCTCATTTTTATGTTAGTAATTTTATCCTTGTCCATGTTTGATGAACAGAGAAATATTAGCCTGACTATATAAAAACTGCATAGAAGAAAATATAATGAAAGCTCAGCGAACAAACTGTAAACCGCCGAGCACCCAAACCACATCCCGAAACTGACAGAGACGGTTTTCTTATTCAGGGTTTTTGTCTTTTTGTCCAGTAGAAATATCTAAACATTCTTGAATCAAGATACAAGCAAAATGACTAGACTAGATATTAAGTTTTGTTTTCTGACATACTGATCAAAATGAAGCGAGTTTGTGATTAATACAAAACAAATATCTGCCAGTGGAGTCAGAAAAATGATCTTAATTCAAAAAGAAAACGAGTTTTATAATCCGGATAGTTCCGGTCCTTGACTCTGATTGGTTGAGCCGCATTGGAAGCCGTTGTAAATGACTCAGCAAACACACACCTGTGAGTGCATCACATTAGTGTTACTGCGCAACTGCCGTTTGTGATGCTTTGTTGGTGCATGTGTTGCTTGGTGGAGTAATAAATGTGTTATAACGTTATATTTTTTGTTGCTGGTGTTTATTTTATGAATAAATTAAAAATTTAAAATGAATATTTTTATGGAGTAACCGTTTTATAAAAGCAATCAGCCCCTTGAAGCTGTGATTTACAGTGGATTTAGAACAACGCCCCTTAGCTGTTCTAAATTCACTGTAAATCACAGCTTCAAGGGGCTTCTTGCTTTATTCTGAGACCATTGGCAGATATTTGTTTTGTTTTAAGCACAAACTCACTTAATCTTGATACAAGATTGGGTTGGGTTAGGGTTAGGTTAGCTAATGAAGCGCTACTGCATGAAGGCGTACGGGTTGGTCTTGTTTGCGCTGCTCATCACACAGTTGCTCATCGTGTTCCAGTGTGGAGGATCCGTCGGCTCCTGCTTGATGGCCTGAAGGAGCCCGGGCCCTTTGAACTCGTAGGCCGCCTTATAGTCGTGCTGCACGAACCCTCTGTAGTCGTCAGCGCAGGCGTCGGGCCCGTGTGTGTTCAGCGAGTCTCTGTTCAGCACACACTTCAGAGGCCGAGCCGGTCCGCCGTAAGCGCTGGGATACGGGCTCCCGTACGGCGTTCCCTTCATCCGCTGACAGGAGAACACCTCGCCGTACACCGACTCTGCTTTCATCGGCACGATCTCGAAGCCGCACGCGTATCGCCCAAACACGTCACAGCCGTTCTCCGAGTCCGAGTCCTGCTCCACCTTTATGGGCGGCTCTGGCACCAGGTGTGTGTCGAAGCCCTCGCCGGGACCGGCGTAGCAGAAGCTCTCGCTCTTGATGGCGTCTGGGTCGTAGTCGTTGTGTGAGACGCTCCCGTACGTCTTCGGCACGAACGCCTCGGCCCTGGTGCTGTAGTATCCGGGGCCCGGGCGATACGGTTTCCCGTAGTGTGTGTGTTTCCTCGTGGCGAGCTCGAGCGCGTGACCCGAGCGGGCCGAGGAGCTTCTCACGGGCCACACGCCACAGTCCAGGTTCTGGAGCTTCGGGACACTCGACACAGACTTGCAGAAGTTCAAAGGCTCGTCCGGCACGTACTGAGCGTCAATCCGGCACTTCATGTTGTCTTTGGAGGGGATCATGTGTGACCGTCTGAGAGGATCGTCTCTGTCACTGCCAGAGACAAACACACACACACACACATAGAGGGATGAATCAGCTAACCACAACCATAAACCTCTTGAGTTATCAGGCTGAAAATGCCCAACTATCTGCGAGCGATCTGAGGATTCAGTGCAACTGGGGGATTTAGCAGGACAAATAAAGATGCAATTCCATCTAAATGGCTGAAAAGAAACAAACTTAAAGCTCTAAAATCCTGAACCCTAAAGAGTCGATGTGGATGGACCGGAAAAGAGAAGATCCTGCTAATCTGTCAGTGGCAAATCACATCTGTAAAGGAAAATGCGTCAAGTTCCCTCAATCAGATTCATGGGAGAAATTGTTCTGTCAAAACTCCATCATTCCTACATTTGTGCAATATAACATTTGGTCCCAAAATAAAGTAATTATAACAACTATTATGTTCTCCAAATTGTAGGCAGTCTCATTAAGGGAAAGTGTCTAGGTCAAGTCAAGTCTTTATTTCTATAGCGCTTCACAGTGATAAACGGGAAAATAACAGTGTTGCAAAATTCATCAATTATGACACATTAAATTTAATCTGTAAAGCAGCTCTACAGAAGACAACAGATTCATTATTGAGTTCAGTTCAGCAGGATCAGGGTTTGCACTGTAACTAAACTTCAACAGGTGATTAAAAAGCATGTACATTTCTGCAGCACTAACAGTAACAGTGACCATTTCTCCAACCCAGAGCGAAAGGAAAGAGTATTACTTGTGATCTAGCGAGGAGAGAACAGGGTTCTTGTGTTTGCCCTTCATCAGGCTGGTCTTCATCTTCGCCTCAGCACTGGAGGGCACGAGGGGCACGAGGGGCACGGCCACACAGAACAGCCCCAGCTGAGGAGGGAGACTCGCCCCCGACACCATCCTCCTCCTCTGGCCCTGGAGGAACTTCAGTCGGCCCTGGAACTGCATCGTCTGCAAGCACACACACTTCAGGTCTGAGCACAGGTTATGAGTGGTGTTACACACACACACACACACACTCTCTCACACACAGTGGATGAGGAGGCCATGACTGGTCAGGGCCGATGGAGGGAATGTGGCCAGTTACACTGTGACTCTTTACGAGAAGTGCCATGGGGATTTAATGACCACAGAGAGTCTCTGTCTCTTCCCAAGGACAGTTTTTCAGTGTAGTGTCCCCATCACTACACTGGGGTGTTAGGACCCACACAGACCACAGCACCCCTTACTGGCCTCACTAACACCTCCTCCAGCAGCGACCTGGTTTTCCCAGGAGTCTCCCATCAAGGTACTGACCAGACTCAACCCTGCTAAGCTTCAGTGGGAACCCAGTCCTGGGCTACAGAGTGATATGGGTGTGGTAACGTCTTCTGAGATGAACGTCACAAGCATCTGTCTAACTACAACCTTCTTATGAATCAACCCTGTTTATGTGCAGCAAACACTCCTAAAGCACACAAAGCCAAATCACACGTGAAGACTCGAGACCTGCAGCCAAAACATCAACATGGTTTGGATTTTTTTCTCTCAGTGGAATAATTTAAGGAAAAATCTCATGGAAAACAATCTAGAAGAAGTCCTTGTTCAGTCGAGGGTTATGATCACATGTGAGTCACACAAAGTAATTTATCTGTGGCCTCTAAACTGAAAGAATCTCTCACCAGAAATCCAGACGTGCTGTCCAGTAAGCAGCGAACTCGCAGGATAAAACATCGGTTCAGGAAGCAGGAGAACTCTGGAGCAACGCCACCCGCCTCCTCGGACTCAAACAACGAGCTGACCACAAAATCTTCACCTACAAGACAAACATGAGCGGCCAAACATCAGCACTGCAGACTTGAGTCTGGCTCCAGTCATTTACACGCGTGTGGCGCATGTGAAGCGTGTAATGCGTGTTTAGCGTGTTTAGCATGTGAGGCGTGTTTACCGTGTAATGCGTGTAAAGCGTGTGCTGCGTGTGAGGCATGTGAAGCATGTGCTGCATGTTTAAGCGTGTGAGGCGTGTGATGCATGTTTAGCGTGTGAAGCGTGTTTAGTGTGTGCTGCGTGTGAGGTGTGTGAAGCATGTTTAGCGTGTGATATGTGTAAAGCGTGTGATATGTGTGAAGCGCGTGATATGTGTGAAGCGCGTGTTATGCGTGTTTAGCGTGTGAAGTGTGTGCTGCGTGTGAGGCGTGTGAAGCATGTTTAGCATGTTTAGCGTGTGATATGTGTGAAGCGCGTGATATGTGTGAAGCGCGTGATGCGTGTGAAGCGTGTTTAGCGTGTGAGGCGTGTGAAGCATGTTTAGCGTGTGATATGTGTGATGCGTGTGAAGCGTGTTTAGCGTGTGCTGCGTGTGAGGCATGTTTAGCATGTTTAGAGTGTGATATGTGTGAAGCGTGTGATGCGTGTGATATGTGTGAAGCGTGTGCTGCGTGTGATATGTGTGAAGCGTGTGCTGCGTGTGAGGCATGTTTAGCATGTTTAGAGTGTGATATGTGTGAAGTGTGTGATGCGTGTGAAGCGTGTGCTGCGTGTGCTGCGTGTGAGGCATGTTTAGCATGTTTAGAGTGTGATATGTGTGAAGTGTGTGATGCGTGTGAAGCGTGTTTAGCGTGTGCTGCGTGTGAGGCATGTTTAGCATGTTTAGAGTGTGATATGTGTGAAGCGTGTGATGCGTGTGATATGTGTGAAGCGTGTGCTGCGTGTGAGGCATGTTTAGCATGTTTAGAGTGTGATATGTGTGAAGTGTGTGATGCGTGTGAAGCGTGTTTAGCGTGTGCTGCGTGTGAGGCATGTTTAGCATGTTTAGAGTGTGATATGTGTGAAGCGTGTGATGCGTGTGATATGTGTGAAGCGTGTTTAGCGTGTTTAGCGTGTGAGGCATGTTTAGCATGTTTAGCGTGTGATATGTGTGAAGTGTGTGATGCGTGTGATATGTGTGAAGCGTGTGATATGTGTGAAGCGTGTGAGGCATGTGAACCGTGTTTACCGTGTGAGGCGTGTTTAGCGTGTGAAGCGTGTTTAGCGTGTGAAGCATGTGAGGCGTGTGTTGTGTGTTCTCACACCCATGCCGCTGGGGAACTGCTGATCCGAGCTTTGGGTTGAAGGGTTCATGGTGAAGTGTGTGATGCATGTGAAGTGTGTTTAGCGTGTGAAGCGTGTGATGCATGTGAAGCGTGTTTAGCGTGTGAAGCGTGTGATGCATGTGAAGCGTGTAAGGCGTGTGAAGCGTGTGATGCATGTGAAGCGTGTAAGGCGTGTGAAGCGTGTGATGCATGTGAAGCGTGTTTAGCGTGTGAAGCGTGTGATGCATGTGAAGCATGTGATGCATGTGAAGCGTGTAAGGCGTGTGAAGTGTGTGAGGCATGTGTAGCGTGTTTACGTGTGATGTGTGTGATGTGTGTGAAGCGTGTTTAGCGTGTGAAGCGTGTGAAGCGTGTTTAGCGTGTGAAGCGTGTGATGCATGTGAAGCGTGTAAGGCGTGTGAAGTGTGTGAGGCGTGTGATGCATGTTATGTGTGTGAAGTGTGTGAGGCGTGTGTAGCGTGTTTACGTGTGTGAAGCGTGTGATGCATGTTTAGTGTGTTCTCACACCCGTGCCGCTGGGGAACTGCTGATCCGGGCTTTGGGTCGAAGGGTTCATGGCCCAGTGCAGCTGCCGTCTGAACTCCTGCCGGTCGTCCACGTGAATGTAATCAAACACATTCTGATGCATCACATCCGTCTAAGGAGAGAAAGAGACGCCGTCAACGAGGGCTCGACCATATTCTGCCTTATTTTATATATATATATATATATATATATATATATAGACAATTGGTCTCAAAAGTGAATTTTTTTTCAAGCCTAATCATAAATTTGAATGTTAAACTTTTAGAAATATTGAAATATCAATACTATATTTTTATATACAAATATATATATATATATATATATATATATATATATATATATATATGCACTGTATATATATACACACACATATTTATACACTATATGTAAACATTGGCCTTTTACAGTGGAATCTGTAGCTTTATTGTGGTCAGACGGCTCAGATTCCTGGATCTTCTGGATTTTCCCGCGCGGTCAGGAAGTGTAAAACGTCGCGTGACATCGACTGCCTAACGCACCAGATCCCAGCATTCCCAAAATAAGCCTGCATGCTTAATTCTTCCTTTTCTTTTGTCAGAAATGACAGATTCTTTCTATAATAGTGAAACTTGCCCCATACTTTCCATACGACAGGCACGCAAAGCTGTCTGAACATTTGCCTTGTAAAGCAGCAAGACTGACCGCGTGAGATCCGCCGCTAACAGCAGAAAATAACCCACCGTTCCTCAGAGGATAGTTGTGTGTGTGTGTGTGTGTGTGTGTGTGTGTGATGTTCTGCTGTGATGTCGTGTGTGTGTGTGTGTGTGTGATGTTCTGCTGTGATGTTGTGTGTGTGTGTGTGTGTGTGTGTGTGTGATGTTCTGCTGTGATGTTGTGTGTGTGTGTGTGTGTGTGTGTGTGTGTGTGTGTGATGTTCTGATCTCACCTGGTGGAAGCCCAGGTAGTCGACGATGGTGGATGATGCGTAGAAGACCATCCCGTCACTGCTGACGACCAGAGCAAAACCAGCGAGACACTGAAACACAACATGTTCATTCGTTCGTGTTCGTTCATTCACTCATTCATTCATTGTTTATTTTGTTCATTCATTTATTTGTTCATCCAGTGAGTGTGTAAAGGTGATTTCTGATTCTGTATGATGGTTTAGTGTCTGAGCTCGAGAAAACAGCACCTGCTGCTCGGAGCGGATTTTACAACACAGACTTTAAACAGAAATTCAGCCCTGAAAACAGATCATGAAAAATCTCTCTGTTTCTATTGACATCCTGATGGGTTTTCCTCCTTTCTCACATTGACACAAAGACTTCAAAGGCATTTCAAAAAGGTCACGAAAGAAACCCATTCAGAATCTTTCCATGGAAACTCTGGAATATTCTCCTCCTCTGGGATTGAGTCGGGAAACTGAAGCTGTGATTCCTCCAGTCACGCAACACACTCTTCACTGGTTAGGGTTAACTCTTCACTGGTTAGGGTTAACTCTTCACTGGTCAGGGTTAACTCTTCACTGGTCAGGGTTAACTCTTCACTGGTCAGGGTTAACTCTTCACTGGTTAGGGTTAACTCTAACACACTGTTCCTCTGAATGAGAGTCTGCTTCTCATTCTGTGTTTAACCGTACAAAACTAGTCAATCAACTAGTGAACCTGACTATTCTAGTTCTGCAGTATGAGAGTTACTGACGTCATCAGTGCACCTTTACACACACACGCACACACACACACACACTCTCTCACACACACCTCTAGCAGCAGCTGGCTCTCAGGAACACATGTGTCTGTCGTGTTGCTCTTCTTCCCGCTCACGTGTTTCTCACGAGGGTTTTCCTGAGCAGCTGCTGGGACAGGAAAGAATACAGTAAAATTATTCATACATTCATTTACATTAAATTTGATTTCTTACAAGTGACTGGCATGATTTTTCCATTGTGTGAACAGTGAACTTCAGTTCCGTCCCTGTTTTTATCAGCAGCATTATTCTAATGGTAACGTAAGAAAAAAGCTCATTGTGTTTGGAAATGCTTTAAACTCTTCCGTTATTTGATGTTATTTCATGTTATTTCATGTTCTCCTCATAAAAGTGTCTTCATGTTCTTGACCAACTGATATGACTGTAATAATTGTGTTATTACAGACTTGTGTGTTTGTATGTTCAGCTCGAGAAAACATTTACAACCTGATGTGCATCTAAAGGGTTAACACACACTGAGATCTTCATCTCACTCAAGCTGAAATATTTCAAGGAGGAAAAACTGTCTATCTTACAAACTCTCACAGTAGTTTGACAGAGTCAAAGCGATTGGGATCAGACGCTTCAGTGAGTTAAACTGTCTTTGCTCTGCTATTTCTCTGGCTTCTTCTTTGTCACTGAAGGGTTCAGTGGAGCAGCTCGAGTGAACAGACTGACACGCGCTGAGCCCTGCCCCCTCACTGAGCCCCGCCCCCTAACCTCTCTGACCAACCAGCACAGGAAACACACACACGAGAGAGAGAGAGAGAGAGAGAGAGAGAGAGAGGCGCTGGGCGAGCAAGAGCTGCTGTCACGCGATCCTCTTCTGTCAGTCTGCAGTGTGTCTGACAGCTCTGGCGTGAGGCCAAGCCCTTGCGTGCAAACGAGGAACCCACATTAGCCTATAAAGACTTTCAGAAGAACAACAGCTGTTAAATATTGATGACTGCTGGCAGGCTGTGAATGCTTCGCCACAGAAGGTTAAGCTCGATGTTATGGAGCCTAACGGTTCATCATATGAGCTATTGTGTGTCTCTATCTGCTGCTGTCATGTGACATCAAACACATCAGTTTGTTGTTCACATTCGTTCTAATTGTCTAATCTTCTGCTTGAGGAACCAAAAAATGTGCCTCTGTCAGAAATTTTAATACAACTGAGAGCAAACAAACTGCACTGAATGATTCTCACATTTAGAAAACAAAAGTTTAAATGAATGAAGTAAAAAATTCACGTTTAGGAAATAACTTTCTGATCCTAGAAATGGTTTAGAAGAAGCACATATTTAGATCTCCACGATATCTGACCTGCAGACACAAGATTAAAATGTATGAGGCACCAGGAACATAAAACACTTTCAATATGACAGCAAGCATAACTGAAGCTTTATATGTAAATAATCATATTTCCACAAATAACGGCACAAAGCAGTTTCACATTCAGGGAGACATGTTCAGGCACACAACTAAAGATAATTTTTATAATCTGTCAGTTAGTTCTTCAATTAATTAGATAAAAGACAAATGTGTGTGTGTGTGTGTGTGTGTGTGTGTGTGTGTCAATACACTAAGTACACTAAATGTTTTGAACACTTGTGCATGTCATTATAGAGCTGTCATGCTCTCTCTCTCTCTCTCTCTCTCTCTCTCTCTCTCTAGTTTTGGGAAAGGGTTATTTTTGTCTCTAATCTGTAAGGCACCAGCTTCAGTTTATGAGTTAGAGAGACAGTCTGTGATATTCTAATCCATCCTCGCAGGATCATAATCGGCGAATGCTAATTGTGATCAGAAATTTTGCCACAATAATGGACGTCAAACCTCAGAATAGCTGCAAATCTGTCTATTAATGTTTGTTTTAAAACACTTACAACCCAAGCGTATGTGTGAGATTGTCCTAACAAGAGAAATGGATATGTTTTGGATGGAGTCCAGCGGGTCAAAGCCACCCAACACCAAAACAGCCATCATGAATTAGCCAAGCTGATACGGATCAGTGACATCACTTGATCCCGGCAAATTAGCGGATATTCCAGCCACCGCCACTGGATTAATTACTGCCTCATCAGCCACCGTTGATCTGTTCTCAGCACATTCCTTTAATGTTAATGAAACCCACCTACACGACATCTCCTCTTTACAGAGTAAAAACATGAATACGGCATCTCCCACAGGACATAACATGTGTTTCTCTCACAGCGCTCATTGAAGGTGGCGTGTGCTTTAGTTCTCTAGTTCTCCACCGCCCACAAACACCACAGACAATTATCACTGCCACAGAATCAATTTGCTTTGGCTTCCTGAGTAAATAAACGGCTTGCAGCGGCAGAGAGGCGTGTTTCATCAGGCCCACGGGAACACGTCAGACAAGCGTGCTCTAAATGTGTGTTTCATCGGGTCTGGATCCGGCCCGCAGGAACACGTCAGACAAGCGTGTTCTAAACGTGTGTTTCATCGGGTCTGGATCCGGCCCACGGGAACACGTCAGACAAGCGTGTTCTAAACGTGTGTTTCATCGGGTCTGGATCCGGCCCACGGGAACACGTCAGACAAGCGTGTTCTAAACGCGTGTTTCATCGGGTCTGGATCCGGCCCACGGGAACACGTCAGACAAGCGTGTTCTAAACGTGTTTCATCGGGTCTGGATCTGGCCCGCGGAAACACGTCAGACAAGCGTGTTCTAAACGCATGTTTCATCGGGTCTGGATCTGGCCCGCGGAAACACGTCAGACAAGCGTGTTCTAAACGCATGTTTCATAGGGTCTGGATCCGGCCTGCGGGAACACGTCAGACAAAGCGTGTTCTAAACGCGTGTTTCATCGGGTCTGGATCCGGCCTGCGGGAACACGTCAGACAAAGCGTGTTCTAAACGCGTGTTTCATCGGGTCTGGATCCGGCCTGCGGGAACACGTCAGACAAAGCGTGTTCTAAACGCGTGTTTCATAGGGTCTGGATCCGGCCCGCAGGAACACGTCAGACAAGCGTGTTCTAAACGCATGTTTCATCGGGTCTGGATCCGGCCCGCAGGAACACGTCAGACAAGCGTGTTCTAAACGTGTTTCATCGGGTCTGGATCTGGCCCGCGGGAACACGTCAGACAAGCGTGTTCTAAACGTGTTTCATCGGGTCTGGATCTGGCCCGCGGGAACACGTCAGACAAGCGTGTTCTAAACGCATGTTTCATCGGGTCTGGATCTGGCCCGCGGGAACACGTCAGACAAGCGTGTTCTAAACGCATGTTTCATCGGGTCTGGATCTGGCCCGCGGGAACACGTCAGACAAGCGTGTTCTAAACGTGTGTTTCATCGGGTCTGGATCCGGCCCGCGGGAACACGTCAGACAAGCGTGTTCTAAACGCATGTTTCATCGGGTCTGGATCTGGCCCGCGGGAACACGTCAGACAAGCGTGTTCTAAACGCATGTTTCATCGGGTCTGGATCTGGCCCGCGGGAACACGTCAGACAAGCGTGTTCTAAACGTGTGTTTCATCGGGTCTGGATCCGGCCCGCGGGAACACGTCAGACAAGCGTGTTCTAAACGCATGTTTCATCGGGTCTGGATCCGGCCCGCAGGAACACGTCAGACAAGCGTGTTCTAAACGTGTTTCATCGGGTCTGGATCTGGCCCGCGGAAACACGTCAGACAAGCGTGTTCTAAACGCATGTTTCATCGGGTCTGGATCTGGCCCGCGGGAACACGTCAGACAAGCGTGTTCTAAACGCATGTTTCATCGGGTCTGGATCTGGCCCGCGGGAACACGTCAGACAAGCGTGTTCGAAACGCATGTTTCATCGGGTCTGGATCCGGCCCGCAGGAACACGTCAGACATGCGTGTTCTAAACGTGTTTCATCGGGTCTGGATCTGGCCCGCGGAAACACGTCAGACAAGCGTGTTCTAAACGCATGTTTCATCGGGTCTGGATCTGGCCCGCGGGAACACGTCAGACAAGCGTGTTCTAAACGCATGTTTCATCGGGTCTGGATCTGGCCCGCGGGAACACGTCAGACAAGCGTGTTCTAAACGTGTGTTTCATCAGGTCTGGATCCGGCCCGCGGGAACACGTCAGACAAGCGTGTTCTAAACGTGTGTTTCATCAGGTCTGGATCCGGCCCGCGGGAACACATCAGACACGCGTGTTCTAAACGCATGTTTCATCGGGTCTGGATCTGGCCCGCGGGAACACGTCAGACAAGCGTGTTCTAAACGCATGTTTCATCGGGTCTGGATCTGGCCCGCGGGAACACGTCAGACAAGCGTGTTCTAAACGTGTGTTTCATCGGGTCTGGATCCGGCCCACGGGAACACGTCAGACAAGCGTGTTCTAAACGCATGTTTCATCGGGTCTGGATCCGGCCCGCAGGAACACGTCAGACAAGCGTGTTCTAAACGTGTTTCATCGGGTCTGGATCTGGCCCGCGGAAACACGTCAGACAAGCGTGTTCTAAACGCATGTTTCATCGGGTCTGGATCTGGCCCGCGGGAACACGTCAGACAAGCGTGTTCGAAACGCATGTTTCATCGGGTCTGGATCCGGCCCGCAGGAACACGTCAGACATGCGTGTTCTAAACGTGTTTCATCGGGTCTGGATCTGGCCCGCGGAAACACGTCAGACAAGCGTGTTCTAAACGCATGTTTCATCGGGTCTGGATCTGGCCCGCGGGAACACGTCAGACAAGCGTGTTCTAAACGCATGTTTCATCGGGTCTGGATCTGGCCCGCGGGAACACGTCAGACAAGCGTGTTCTAAACGCATGTTTCATCGGGTCTGGATCTGGCCCGCGGGAACACGTCAGACAAGCGTGTTCGAAACGCATGTTTCATCGGGTCTGGATCCGGCCCGCAGGAACACGTCAGACATGCGTGTTCTAAACGTGTTTCATCGGATCTGGATCTGGCCCGCGGGAACACGTCAGACAAGCGTGTTCTAAACACATGTTTCATCGGGTCTGGATCCGGCCCGCAGGAACACGTCAGACAAGCGTGTTCTAAACGTGTGTTTCATCGGGTCTGGATCTGGCCCGCGGGAACACGTCAGACAAGCATGTTCTAAACGCATGTTTCATCGGGTCTGGATCCGGCCTGCGGGAACACGTCAGACAAGCGTGTTCTAAACGTGTGTTTCATCAGGTCTGGATCCGGCCCGCGGGAACACGTCAGACAAGCGTGTTCTAAACGTGTGTTTCATCAGGTCTGGATCCGGCCCGCGGGAACACATCAGACACGCGTGTTCTAAACGTGTTCCAGTATCAAAGCATATTTATTTCTCATAGGTTATTCTGTGCTGGTAGGTGATTTTGTTCTGTTCAAATCGAACTCAGGAGAGCCAAATAGAGCCTGGACCGCTGTGAACATGAGTCTGCTGGAAACTCACACACTGCCTGGCCAGTCTTTAGTTTTGATTACGGAGTGTATCCGTTTAGACAACCTTATGCAACATCACAACATTTATTTCCATCATCAATTCATTAACCCTGCAGCCGCTCTCTAAATTATCCAGCACAGACTTTCAGTGATTTTAAAGTCACGACTTCGGTGAAAATGATTCCTTGGCTCCCAAATCACTCTTCACAATTTGAACCCCATGAACCTTGGCATTGGAATAAAGCCATGGGCTTCATCTTCATACATGGATGTTTAAGAAACGAAAAGCTGCACACTGTATCAGTTGGGGTTAAAAGCCAGAGCATGCCAGAAACATATAAATCACTGCAATATTTTTGCAAGTGTCTGTTTATTTAAATCCAAACAGTGTTTTTTTGTCCAGGTGAATCTCTGAAATGTTTGAAAGTGTTTCTCATCTACAAAATGAATGATTTCAGGCTCGAAGGAACGGGCTAATATGTCATGAATGGATCTGAGAGTGTCTGCAGGCTGTCTGTGTTTGAGACGGTTCTCCAGGGTTCCCAGAGCCGGGCGGGTAAATCCCAGTCCTGGACTGGTTCCCAGGCGTTGCGTGCAGAAGGGCGGATCCTGCGAAGCCACAAACCCTTCAGTCCTGCACAGCTGGAGAATCAGAGGTTTATACTGAAGACAGAAGCTGGACACACTGATCTCACACACACCAGCACAACAACAGCCTCATTTATTAAACCATCAACAAAAGCTGATTCTGTGTGTGTGTGTTTGTGTGTGTGTGTGTGTGTGTGTGTGAGAGCGTGAGTGTGTGTGTGCGTGTGTGTGTGAGTGCGTGTGCATGTGTGTGAGTGCGTGAGTGTGTGTGTGCGTGAGTGAGTGTGCATGTGTGTGAGTGTGTGAGTGTGTGTGTGTGTGCGCATGTGTGTGCGAGTGTGCATGTGTGTGAGTGCGTGAGAGTGTGAGTGTGCATGTGTGTGAGTGCGTGAGAGTGTGAGTGTGAGTGTGTGTGTGTGTGTGCGTGTGTGTGCGTGAGTGTGCATGTGTGTGAGTGCGTGAGAGTGTGAGTGTGAGTGTGTGTGTGTGTGTGTGCGTGTGTGTGCGTGAGTGTGCATGTGTGTGAGTGCGTGAGAGTGTGAGTGTGTGTGTGAGAGTGTGAGTGTGTGTGTGAGAGAGAACAATAAAAGCTCATTCTGATTCTGGTTTCTCTTCAGTCAGTCGTGAAACACTTGATACTTTCGCAGCCTGTG
>CM040788.1:100000-102500 GCA_022829085.1 Abramis brama
ATACACACACCAGTCACGCAACACACGCCACAATACACACACCAGTCACGCAACACACGCCACGCAACACACCAGTCACGCAACACACGCCACGATACACACACCAGTCACGCAACACACGCCACAATACACACACCAGTCACGCAACACACGCCACGATACACACACCAGTCACGCAACACACGCCACGCAACACACCAGTCACGCAACACACGCCATGATACACACACCAGTCACGCAACACACGCCACGCAACACACCAGTCACGCAACACACGCCACGCAACACACCAGTCATGCAACACACGCCACACAACACACACCAGTCACGCAACACACACCAGTCACGCAACACACGCCACGATACACAGACCAGTCACGCAACACACGCCACGATACACACACCAGTCACGCAACACACGCCACGATACACACACCAGTCACGCAACACATGCCACGATACACACACCAGTCACGCAACACACACCAGTCACGCAACACACGCCATGATACACACACCAGTCACGCAACACACACCAGTCACGCAACACACGCCACGATACACACACCCGTCACGCAACACACGCCACATACACACACCAGTCACGCAACACACGCCACATACACACACCAGTCACGCAACACACGCCACAATACACACACCAGTCACGCAACACACGCCACGCAACACACCAGTCACGCAACACACGCCATGATACACACACCAGTCACGCAACACACGCCACGATACACACACCAGTCACGCAACACACGCCACGATACACACACCAGTCACGCAACACACGCCACACAACACACGCCACGCAACACACACCAGTCACGCAACACATGCCACATACACACACCAGTCACGCAACACACGCCACAACACACACACCAGTCACGCATCACACGTCACGATACACACACCAGTCACGCAACACACACCACGATACACACACCAGTCACGCAACACACGCCACATACACACACCAGTCACGCAACACACGCCACAATACACACACCAGTCAAGCAACACACACCAGTCACGCAACACACGCCACACAACACACACCAGTCACGCAACACACACCACGATACACACACCAGTCACGCAACATACGCCACGCAACACACCAGTCACGCAACACACGCCACACAACACACACCAGTCACGCAACACGCACCAGTCACGCAACACACGCCACGATACACACACCAGTCACGCAACACACGCCACGATACACACACCAGTCACGCAACACACGCCACAATACACACACCAGTCACGCAACACACGCCACGATACACACACCAGTCACGCAACACACGCCACAATACACACACCAGTCACGCAACACACGCCACGCAACACACCAGTCACGCAACACACGCCATGATACACACACCAGTCACGCAACACACGCCACGATACACACACCAGTCACGCAACACACGCCACGATACACACACCAGTCACGCAACACACGCCACGATACACACACCAGTCACGCAACACACGCCACAATACACACACCAGTCACGCAACACACGCCACGCAACACACCAGTCACGCAACACACGCCATGATACACACACCAGTCACGCAACACACGCCACGATACACACACCAGTCACGCAACACACGCCACGATACACACACCAGTCACGCAACACACGCCACGATACACACACCAGTCACGCAACACACGCCACAATACACACACCAGTCACGCAACACACGCCACGCAACACACCAGTCACGCAACACACGCCACGATACACACACCAGTCACGCAACACACGCCACAATACACACACCAGTCACGCAACACACGCCACGCAACACACCAGTCACGCAACACACGCCACGATACACACACCAGTCACGCAACACACGCCACAATACACACACCAGTCACGCAACACACGCCACGCAACACACCAGTCACGCAACACACGCCACGATACACACACCAGTCACGCAACACACGCCACAATACACACACCAGTCACGCAACACACGCCACGATACACACACCAGTCACGCAACACACGCCACGCAACACACCAGTCACGCAACACACGCCATGATACACACACCAGTCACGCAACACACGCCACGCAACACACCAGTCACGCAACACACGCCACGCAACACACCAGTCATGCAACACACGCCACACAACACACACCAGTCACGCAACACACACCAGTCACGCAACACACGCCACGATACACAGACCAGTCACGCAACACACGCCACGATACACACACCAGTCACGCAACACACGCCACGATACACACACCAGTCACGCAACACATGCCACGATACACACACCAGTCACGCAACACACACCAGTCACGCAACACACGCCATGATACACACACCAGTCACGCAACACACACCAGTCACGCAACACACGCCACGATACACACACCCGTCACGCAACACACGCCACATACACACACCAGTCACGCAACACACGCCACATACACAC
>CM040788.1:110000-115000 GCA_022829085.1 Abramis brama
GCTGTTATATACTGTGTTTCAGGTGGCGGATTCCACAGAATGACACGCCGGACTCTTCGCACGCGATTCTGAGCCACACACACACACACACACACACACTGAGGGGAGGGATTTCTCTCTCTCTGTCTCTGTCTCTTCAGAAGCTCATATGAAGTCGTTATGGACAGATGGATTTTAACGGAATGAAAGATGAAACATTGAAACATCGGATTTCCAGAAAAGCATCAGCCTGAAGTATAACACATCATCTGCTCATTTATGTTTCTCTCGATTTAAAGCGGAAATTATTCGACAGTTCAATGAAGGAAACAAACAAACTCTGATCGACTGGAATTGAGCAGAAACGATCATCGGCGGTTTTACGCACAATAACGATAATAAAGGATTATATGTGGTAAAATCACAAACTTTCTGAAGTTTTTCTTGAATACTAAAGCACTTGTGATGAATTTTATCATTATCTTTTGTTTGGCTGCATGACGAATATACTGAGACTCGGGCGATCTCACGCTGTTTCTGAGCTGACTGACTGACAAACATCGCGTTTACAACCGCACAACTTTAGTATGGAAGCCGAATGGCAGAATGACGTGTGTCAAGTCAAGTCAGCTTTATTTATAGCGCTTTTTACAATACTGATTGTTTTAAAGCAGCTTTACAGTGATAACAGGAAAATAATGCAACAAAGTTTGTTTCGGCTGTACAGCAGATCTAGAAGAAAATAGTGTCATAGTCCAAGTAAGTTCAGTGATGGTTCATTTTTGTTGTAAATAAGTTATGAATTTAGTTCATATATATATATATATATATATAGCCGCTCTGGAGAAAACAGTGATGTCATCGTCCAGCTCAGTTCAGTTCTAATATAATGGTGTCAGTGCAGGCAGAGCAATAATATTGATGAATATTTAAGTGTCCCACAACAGGCGTTTCGTTAAAGGCTAAATGTTTTTTTTATTTTATTTTTTTAAATTGGGGATACAAATATGCTTCTCGGTTCATGCATGTACTTATTTTTTTGCAATTAAAACTAATTAAATTAGTGTGTGACATATGTGTGTGTGTGTGTGTGTGTGTGTGTGTGTGTGTGTGTGTGTGTGTGTGTGTGAAAGAGAGAGAGAGAGAGAGATATTTGAGCGTTGTGATGCAATGCAGGATAAATCCCATCCTTCTCTACAGGATCATCCCATTTAATCTCCCACAATCCCTCACTGTAGTGACACACAATCAGGTCTCTGCACGCAACCGTTCACACAACATACTGTACATCTGATGACATAAACTGCCCACAGATACACACAACCCGACCCGGCCCGACCTGACCCTACACTGACCCCTGACCCCTGACCGGAGACACAGTGGAAGCACACAGAAGACTGTAGGGAATAAAGCTGCATGCTGGTTTTATTTGATGAACCTCATTTGATGACACAATGTGATTAATATATGATCACAATAATCTTCAGGGGGTTTCACATGTTTAATATTATAAACATGATCTCAAATCTGAATCTTCCACTGATGAGATCAATAAATAACTTTGAGTTAAGCATTTAACGACTGTTCCCATTTACTCGGTTCACTTCCTCTCGGCTCAGCTCAGGGAACGGGTCCATCACATCACTTCCTCTCGGCTCAGCTCAGGGAACGGGTCCATCACATCACTTCCTCTCCAGCTCAGCTCAGGGAACGGGTCCATCACATCACTTCCTCTCCGGCTCAGCTCAGGGAACAGGTCCATCACATCACTTCCTCTCGGCTCAGCTCAGGGAACGGGTCCATCACATCACTTCCTCTCGGCTCAGCTCAGGGAACGGGTCCATCACATCACTTCCTCTCCGGCTCAGCTCAGGGAACGGGTCCATCACATCACTTCCTCTCGGCTCAGCTCAGGGAACGGGTCCATCACATCACTTCCTCTCCGGCTCAGCTCAGGGAACGGGTCCATCACATCACTTCCTCTCCGGCTCAGCTCAGGGAACGGGTCCATCACATCACTTCCTCTCGGCTCAGCTCAGGGAACGGGTCCATCACATGACTTCCTCTCCGGCTCAGCTCAGGGAACGGGTCCATCACATCACTTCCTCTCCGGCTCAGCTCAGGGAACGGGTCCATCACATCACTTCCTCAGCTCAGGGAACGGGTCCATCACATCACTTCCTCTCCGGCTCAGCTCAGGGAACGGGTCCATCACATCACTTCCTCTCCGGCTCAGCTCAGGGAACGGGTCCATCACATCACTTCCTCTCGGCTCAGCTCAGGGAACGGGTCCATCACATCACTTCCTCTCCGGCTCAGCTCAGGGAACGGGTCCATCACATCACTTCCTCTCCGGCTCAGCTCAGGGAACAAAACATCAAATAAAACTCAGGCCTGTTCCTCTCTCGCTCTTCACTGTCGTCGCTCCTCCTTTATGCTTCCGCTCCTCCGTGAGAGATACGAGACCGGTGCGTCTCGCAGGTGTCGCTCATCAGAGTAATCATGCCACCGACCTCGTGCCGCTCTCTCACGGCCCTCGGCCTCGTCCTGCTCGCCACATACCCCCATCGCCCCTCGCAGGCCGGGGGTTACCCACGAGACTGCGCTCTACTCCCCCCCCCCCCATCCTCCGGGGAGACCGGACACGGCGGCTGCGGTAACTGGGGGTATGGACAGACGAGGCGAGAGAAAAGGAGACGGAAGCATGAGGAGCGACAGAGACGAGAGAGGGGAGAAAAAAAAAAAAAATTCTTGGTCCGGTTCCCACAACGCGCTGCCATCTGGCCCTCTACCAGCTGGGCGATCTTCTCCGCGGTGCCTGGCGGTGGCGCTGGATAGCCCTCGGTGGACGGCATGACACTCCTCCGCCGCCTGGTAGACGGCGACGGCTCCTCAGTGTTCGGGCAGTCGGCAAGAGTCCCCCGTTCCCTGCTCCTCCCCGTCATGGCGGATGGCAGCAGGCTCCGGCCCACGGCGAACGCCGGCGACTCCTCCGCTCCCTCACGGACAGCAGCCGCCCCTCCAGCACCCAGACGGCCAGCAGCGCGCTCGACCGTCCCCCCGGCAACTCACTCCAGCGCACCGCCTCGAGCGTCCATGGCGACGGAAACTGCCCGCCATGCTCGATGGCACCGCAGATTCCCCACAGCGGCAAGGGCTCTTTGACAGTGCGTTCCTTCTTCTTCCCGGGTTTCGGCACCAGTGTAACGAAGTTCAGATGTTATGGGAAGAAGGAGGCGGGAACCGGCGAACATTCAAATATTTTAATAAATAAATAAACCAATACAAAAATGAAAGTATAAGCCAGCAGCCCCTCGCAGACGACTGCTGGCCACACAAAACAGGAACAAAACATCAAATAAAACTCAGGCCTGTTCCTCTCTCGCTCTTCACTGTCGTCGCTCCTCCTTTATGCTTCCGCTCCTCCGTGAGAGATACGAGACCGGTGCGTCTCGCAGGTGTCGCTCATCAGAGTAATCATGCCACCGACCTCATGCCGCTCTCTTACGGCCCTCGGCCTCGTCCTGCTCGCCACAAGGTCCATCACACAGCCAGTGTGGCGTGGACAATCCCTAAACACACCAGCACTGCTCGTGAGTTAGTCTTTCTTAGATAATAAATACCCACATGTCATTGGACAGGGGTAAGAACCCTTGCTGTGCTTGGACATTTCTGTGTGAGAAAAGTTTATTATCCCTTCGTTAGCCCTAAACTTGTGTTAAAACTTTCTTTTAAAGAATCGTAGTGGTTCCTTCTTCTGAAACTGTGGATGATGGAGTTCCAGCAGCTCGGTGAAGAGATGAAGAATAAAGGGAATGAGGCTTGCGACTGCAATTATATGCAGTTTGTTTATATGTATATATATATATATATATATATATATATATATATACACACGCCCACGTCGTCATACGTCATTGGCCCTTCTGGCGTGAATAAAGGTCTTCAGCGAATACCGTAAGAGCACAATATCCCATAGTCATGTGTTGTGCCGAGGGAAGCGACTGAATAGGAACTCAATTATTCAATGAAGCCCATCATAACAAACGATCCGTTGTGATCATTTCTCTAGACTCGTGAAGACTATGTTTATGGTCAGATTCTTGTTATTTTGATGCATTTGGCAGAAATGACTCAGTTTAATCTGATGATTTAAGAGTCTGTGAGCACAAACACACACAGAAAGAAGCAGGGACATGAATAATCGCATGTTTGCAAACATCACGCAGGTTCAGTGGGCTGGAAGTAAATCCGCTGTTATTGAGGTCAGCGAGTCGCTGGCAGATTGTGTGGAATAAACCGAGTCACTGATTCAGGAGCTTCAACTCACTGCACATCAGATTCGGCTCAGGCTTGTGCTGGTCTGAGCTGTTACTGGCCTTCACAAACCTCACTGTTATCAAAACAATGAGCAAACATTTATTTCACACACATGGTCTGGAATTGAGTTTCATTAGTTTCTGAAGAGCAGAATAATATTGGGACAGTAAAGACACAATTTCTCTGTTTGCTGTGGAATTATGACATTGTAAAATATGATTAAAAGATGAATATAGGGCAAAACAAATGTATTTTAACACATAGTTTTAGAGTTTCATCCTCCTATTTAATTAATGCAAGTATAAATGTATTGGGACAATTAAAGCAAATGCAAAAGTGTAAAAGCCAGTATTTAGTTGCAATGCAATGAAAGCAGTGAGTCCGTGACCCACAGACACCAGACTCTAGCTCTCATCCTTTGCCTTTTGATGCAGCTATTTTTACCTGTTTTGGGAGTTCGGGATGCTCCACTCTCACACAATCGTTCAGGAACGGTTTGAGGAAGATGATGAAGATGATGAAGAGTTTAAGGTGCCAGATCTGATTAAGCTTCTGCTGCAACAAATCTGATCCATGGAAGCTCAACCTCACAACCAAGAAACGACACGCATGATCTTGAAACTGGTTTCTTAAAAGTCCACCTGTGGTGAAAATCCAGCTTTTAATGTTGTTGTCTATGTGGTGTTTTTAATACGCTTTAA
>CM040788.1:120000-155000 GCA_022829085.1 Abramis brama
ATACTTAATGTTAGAGAATAAAAGTTCTGTATTGTCTCCTATGCCCACAAGAGGGCGCAAGCGAGCACAATAAGCAAATATAAACCAAATCAAGCATCGCTTCTTTTATTTAAATGAAATTCACTTTGTAAAATGCATTAACTTTTGAAACAATTGTTCTTATATAAAATATAATTCCCTTAATGTGCATGCAAGGAAAATTAGGTTACAATAGTGCATAAAACTGTTTGTGCATCAGTAAACACGCTTCAGCAGACGCGTAATGCACTACACGACTCGAAAACTGCCATTCAGAAACAATCCACTTCTGCTCCACAACACCAGATGCTTAACTTGCTCTGAGCGAGTGTGGAGCGCTTTCTGCTGACAGCGATTCAGCTGATGAAACACACACTCAGCTCATGTCAAACACACACTCAGCACTGACCGATGTGCAGGTTTGTTCGAATATTCGAAATTCACATTTTTATTTGACAGCCCTAACGACCTCTGACCCCTCGACCCCGTACCGCAGTCTTTTCTCCTGGCGATGACCTCAGCGCTGACCTCAGGGTCACTGTCGCCCCGCGCCTTCATGGTGGCATCCAGGGGGAGGGCGGGGTCATCGGGGAACGGAGCGAGCCGATTGGTGGAGAGTCCGTGTCTCAGCGTGTGCGTGAGCTTCAGTCTGCGGAAGCGGTTGGACATGCGGTTCCACCAGGACTGATGACGAGAGAACAAACATACGGACGAAACCAGCAGAAATTAGGAAAATCCTGATATTAGAAAAGAACCTCGTGTTGTTCAGGTAGCAGCGAGTTTGAGTCTATGGCAACATCCTCGACTGTAAAACTTCAATATAGCCTGTTAACAACTTTATTTTTTTTTACTTTTCTATAAACCTCACACGTATAACATACAGAAATGATTATGCATATTCTAGGAAAAAGCAGAAATTCAACGATTTCCCCTGAACACATTCATAAACATCATACAGAGGTACGATGAAGAGATGCAAACGAAACGTTTCTCAAGGCGATCAGTTCCCTTCAGACATCCATAAAACTCCTCAGATTCGCACGAATCACGAACGGACAATTTCAATGCCTGGTATGAATAATGCAAGCAAATATTATGATTTTCACATTTCTAAGTCACTCAATGGAAGCAGAATGCTCAATCCTTTAGAGGTCAGGGGTTTAGGGGTCAGGGATCAGAGGTTAGGGGTCAGAGGTCAGGGGTCACCTTCAGGCCGCCTCTATCGTCCTGTGGCGGCGTCACACTGAGAGACGGCCTCCTCTTGGCAGGAGATGTTCCTCTGTGTTTGTTCTTGTCTCTGTCCAGCAGCATACACACCGACGCCAGCAGACGCACCAGCTCCGTGTCTGAGGACACACACACACCAGTGTCAGACTCACACACACACCAGTGTCAGACTCACACACACACACACCAGTGTCAGACTCACACACACACACACCAGCGTCAGACTCACACACACACACACCAGCGTCAGACTCACACACACACACAAGTGTCAGACTCAGACTCATACACACACACACACACCAGCGTCAGACTCACACACACACACCAGCGTCAGACTCACACACACACCAGCGTCAGACTCACACACACACACCAGCGTCAGACTCACACACACACAAAGCGTCAGACTCATACACACACACACACACACCAGCGTCAGACTCTCTCACACACACTCACACACTCACACACACACTCTCACACACACACAAGCGTCAGACTCATACACACACACATACACACACACACACACCAGCGTCAGACTCTCTCACACACACTCACACACACACACACACACACCAGCGTCAGACTCTCTCTCTCACACACACACACACACACACACCAGCGTCAGACTCATACACACACACACACCAGCGTCAGACTCACACACACACACACCAGCGTCAAGACTCTCTCACACACACTCACACACACACACACAAGCGTCAGACTCATACACACACACACACACACACACACCAGCGTCAGACTCTCTCACACACACACACACACACACACACACACACAAGCGTCAGATTCATAGACACACACACACACACACACACACCAGCGTCAGACTCTCTCACACACACACACACATACACCAGCATCAGACTCATACATACACACACACACACACCAGCGTCAGACTCTCTCACACACACTCACACACACACACACACACACACACAGTCACTCACCGGGGTCGTTCAGCAGCATGACCAGGTCAAAGGCCGTGTATCCGTTCTTGGCTCTCAGGTTGACGTCAGCGCCCTGATTCAGAAGAAACTTCACCACTTCTTTATTCCTAACGAACACAAGCACAACATGATGAAGGATTCAAACTCAAGGCCATAAACAAATAAAACTGATTAATAATAAAGAGATTCATAAGTATCCAAACTGTATAGATATTTAGAATGCAAAATAGCTTCTTTTCAATCCACATTTACAAATAAAATAAAAGAAAAAAAACTTGTGAACTCGAAAAAAGGAATCACGTGAACGGCCTCCTTCAGTGTCAGAACAGGGAATTTTGCTGCAAGGCGACGAGTTACAATATACAGTGAGGAAAATAAGTATTTGAACACCCTGCTATTTTGCAAGTTCTCCCACTTAGAAATCATGGAGGGGTCTGAAATTGTCATTGTAGGTGCATGTCCACTGTGAGAGACATAATCTAAAAAAATAAATCCAGAAATCACAATGTATGATTTTTTAACTATTTATTTGTATGATACAGCTGCAAATAAGTATTTGAACACCTGAGAAAATCAATGTTAATATTTGGTACAGTAGCCTTTGTTTGCAATTACAGAGGTCAAACGTTTCCTGTAGTTTTTCACCAGGTTTGCACACACTGCAGGAGGGATTTTGGCCCACTCCTCCACACAGATCTTCTCTAGATCAGTCAGGTTTCTGGGCTGTCGCTGAGAAACACGGAGTTTGAGCTCCCTCCAAAGATTCTCTATTGGGTTTAGGTCTGGAGACTGGCTAGGCCACGCCAGAACCTTGATATGCTTCTTACAGAGCCACTCCTTGGTTATCCTGGCTGTGTGCTTCGGGTCATTGTCATGTTGGAAGACCCAGCCTCGACCCATCTTCAATGCTCTAACTGAGGGAAGGAGGTTGTTCCCCAAAATCTCGCAATACATGGCCCCGGTCATCCTCTCCTTAATACAGTGCAGTCGCCCTGTCCCATGTGCAGAAAAACACCCCCAAAGCATGATGCTACCACCCCCATGCTTCACAGTAGGGATGGTGTTCTTGGGATGGTACTCATCATTCTTCTTCCTCCAAACACGGTTAGTGGAATTATGACCAAAAAGTTCTATTTTGGTCTCATCTGACCACATGACTTTCTCCCATGACTCCTCTGGATCATCCAAATGGTCACTGGCAAACTTAAGACGGGCCTTGACATGTGCTGGTTTAAGCAGGGGAACCTTCCGTGCCATGCATGATTTCAAACCATGACGTCTTAGTGTATTACCAACAGTAACCTTGGAAACGGTGGTCCCAGCTCTTTTCAGGTCATTGACCAGCTCCTCCCGTGTAGTTCTGGGCTGATTTCTCACCTTTCTTAGGATCATTGAGACCCCACGAGGTGAGATCTTGCATGGAGCCCCAGTCCGAGGGAGATTGACAGTCATGTTTAGCTTCTTCCATTTTCTAATGATTGCTCCAACAGTGGACCTTTTTTCACCAAGCTGCCTGGCAATTTCCCCGTAGCCCTTTCCAGCCTTGTGGAGGTGTACAATTTTGTCTCTAGTGTCTTTGGACAGCTCTTTGGTCTTGGCCATGTTAGTAGTTGGATTCTTACTGATTGTATGGGGTGGACAGGTGTCTTTATGCAGCTAACGACCTCAAACAGGTGCATCTAATTTAGGATAATAAATGGAGTGGAGGTGGACATTTTAAAGGCAGACTAACAGGTCTTTGAGGGTCAGAATTCTAGCTGATAGACAGGTGTTCAAATACTTATTTGCAGCTGTATCATACAAATAAATAGTTAAAAAATCATATATTGTGATTTCTGGATTTTTTTTTTTAGATTATGTCTCTCACAGTGGACATGCACCTACGATGACAATTTCAGACCCCTCCATGATTTCCCCGTGTGGAGAACTTGCAAAATAGCAGGGTGTTCAAATACTTATTTTCCTCACTGTAAAGACTATAAACATTGTCATAATTCATCATCAGTAGATCATAAGTTTTCGCCTGACATTCGCTGATTGTAGAAAGAGCAAGACCTCTCGAAATGATAATTAACCCTTTTCTCATACCCTTTAACCCTTTGTGTGACGTCTGATTAGATCCCAGTAAACGCAGGGCTCTGTAAGGGTGTGTGTACTGACCCGTGTGTAAGGGTGTGTGTGCTGACCCGTGTGTAAGGGTGGGTGTGTTGACCCATGGTACGTGTGTAAGGGTGTGTGTACTGCCTGTGTGTAAGGGTGTGTGTACTGACCTGTGTGTAAGGGTGTGTGTGCTGACCCGTGTGTAAGGGTGTGTGTGCTGACCCATGGTACGTGTGTAAGGGTGTGTGTACTGCCCGTGTGTAAGGGTGTGTGTACTGCCCGTGTGTAAGGGTGTGTGTGCTAACTCGTGTGTAAGGGTGTGTGTACTGACCCGTGTGTAAGAGTGTGTGTGCTGACCCGTGGTACGTGTGTAAGGGTGTGTGTGCTGACCCGTGTGTAAGGGTGTGTGTGCTGACCCGTGTGTAAGGGTGTGTGTGCTGACCCGTGTGTAAGGGTGTGTGTACTGACCTGTGTGTAAGGGTGTGTGTGCTGACCCGTGTGTAAGGGTGTGTGTGCTGACCCGTGTGTAAGGGTGTGTGTGCTGACCCGTGTGTAAGGGTGTGTGTGCTGACCCGTGTGTAAGGTGTGTGTGCTGACCCGTGTGTAAGGTGTGTGTGCTGACCCGTGTGTAAGGTGTGTGTGCTGACCCGTGTGTAAGGTGTGTGTGCTGACCCGTGTGTAAGGGTGTGTGTGCTGACCCGTGTGTAAGGTGTGTGTGCTGACCCGTGTGTAAGGTGTGTGTGCTGACCCGTGTGTAAGGGTGTGTGTGCTGACCCGTGTGTAAGGGTGTGTGTGCTGACCCGTGTGTAAGGGTGTGTGTGCTGACCCGTGGTACGTGTGTAAGGGTGTGTGTACTGACCCGTGTGTAAGGGTGTGTATGCTGCAAGGTTATAATCGTTAACGAAAACGAACGAAAAAACGAAAACTAGATGGGAAAAAACATTGTCGTTAACTGAAATAAAAATAAAAACGAGGCATTACAAAAAAACGATAACTAACTAAAACTATAATGTGTGTTTGGCAAAACTAACTAAAATAAAATAAAATTATAGACTAAATGTCCTTAGTTTTCGTCTTTATCAAGGTCTTTCATTTTTTAACGCAGCGTTTTCGTTCAGCTGCATTTCCTTTCCCTGCTCTCCCTCCGTCTCTCTGTCACTCATGCGTCTCTCACATGCGCGCGCGCACACACACACACAGCCCCTCCCCTCCGTGCACACCGCGTCTCTATGAGAACGAGTGTTCGTTAGACGTTGAAAGCAAGTTCGCGAAAGGTTGGTATCTCTATCTCGTGAACACCTTTACACAATCACACATTAAAAAGTGGTATAAAAATATTTTAAATTCTGAATATAATTTTGTCAGTGTGTTAATGTCGACCCGAGAAGCGATTGCGCCTTCTTTAGAAAGTTAACTAGTCGCAAGTTTGAGGTAAAATGCACTTTTTGGTTGTGGTTGTCGATGTCAAAACACTATATAAGCTGTGATTCAAATATTAAATAATGTTATGTCATTTTTTTACTTTTACACTGAATGTTTGCTGCTTCAATCCAGATGAGTAGGCTATTGACTGTATAGGGTAAATTTAGTATAGGCCAGGGTGTGAAAATTGTACAGCTGTGGTATTTGTATAGGGTGTGAATTCTGTATAGAAGATGTGTAGATTTTTGGTACGGCGTGTGGATTTTGTAAGAGGTGAAGGAATTTCAATGGGATGTGAATTTTTTTTCTAAAATTGTATGATGTTTTTGTTGAGTTATTATTACACAATACTTTTTCTGACCTTTTTGAATCTTGCCCCTGACAAATAACCCAAATTACAAAAAAAGACTAAAACTAACACTAAAACTAATAAAAACTAAACTAAAACTAAGCATTTTCAAAAAATAAAAACTAAACTAAACTAGCAAACCCACTTTAAAAACTAATTAAAACTAAACTGAATTTGAAAACAAAAAGTCAAAACGGAATAAAAATAAAAACGAATGAAAAATGCAAAACTATAATAACCCTGGTATGCTGACCCGTGTGTAAGGGTGTGTGTGCTGACCCGTGGTACGTGTGTAAGGGTGTGTGTACTGACCTGTGTGTAAGGTGTGTGTGCTGACCCGTGTGTAAGGGTGGGTGTGCTGACCCGTGTGTAAGGTGTGTGTGCTGACCCGTGTGTAAGGTGTGTGTGCTGACACCGTGTGCAAGGTGTGTGTGCTGACCCGTGTGTAAGGGTGTGTGTGCTGACCCGTGTGTAAGGGTGTGTGTGCTGACCCGTGTGTAAGGGTGTGTGTGCTGACCCGTGGTACGTGTGTAAGGGTGTGTGTACTGCCCGTGTGTAAGGGTGTGTGTGCTGACCGGTGTGTAAGTGTGTGTACTGACCCGTGGTACGTGGCCTGCATGAGCGCAGTCCAGCCGTGCACTGAGTCTCGTTGGTCCACGTGAGCCTGTTTCTCCACCAGCATCTGCACCAGCTCCAGCTGCCCACTCACAGCCGCCATCATCAGCGGAGACGCTCCGTCAGCGTTCAGGGCGTTCACCTGCCCCGAGTCCTCCTCCACGATCTCCTTCACCAGCTGAGCGTTCCCTACGCGACACACACTCCATCAACTCGACACTCATTAACCCTACACTCCAGAGTCCTCCTCCACGATCTCCTTCACCAACTGAGCGTTCCCTACGCGACACACACTCCATCAACTCGACACTCATTAACCCTACACTCCAGAGTCCTCCTCCACGATCTCCTTCACCAGCTGAGCGTTCACTGCGCGACACACACTCCATCAACTCAACACTCATTAACCCTACACTCCAGAGTTTTCCTCCACGATCTCCTTCACCAGCTGAGCGTTCCCTACGCGACACACACTCCATCAACTCGACACTCATTAACCCTACACTCCAGAGTTTTCCTCCACGATCTCCTTCACCAGCTGAGCGTTACCTACGCGACACACACTCCATCAACTCAACACTCATTAACCCTACACTCCAGAGTCCTCCTCCACGATCTCCTTCACCAACTGAGCGTTACCTACGCGACACACACTCCATCAACTCGACACTCATTAACCCTACACTCCAGAGTCCTCCTCCACGATCTCTTTCACCAGCTGAGCGTTACCTACGCGACACACACTCCATCAACTCCACACACATTAACCCTACACTCCAGAGTCCTCCTCCACGATCTCCTTCACCATCTGAGCGTTACCTACGCGACACACACTCCATCAACTCGACACTCATTAACCCTACACTCCAGAGTCCTCCTCCACGATCTCTTTCACCAGCTGAGCGTTACCTACGCGACACACACTCCATCAACTCCACACACATTAACCCTACACTCCAGAGTCCTCCTCCACGATCTCCTTCACCATCTGAGCGTTACCTACGCGACACACACTCCATCAACTCGACACTCATTAACCCTACACTCCAGAGTCCTCCTCCACGATCTCCTTCACCAACTGAGCGTTACCTACGCGACACACACTCCATCAACTCGACACTCATTAACCCTAAACTCCAGAGTCCTCCTCCACGATCTCTTTCACCAGCTGAGCGTTACCTACGCGACACACACTCCATCAACTCGACACTCATTAACCCTACACTCCAGAGTCCTCCTCCACGATCTCCTTCACCAACTGAGCGTTACCTACGCGACACATACTCCATCAACTCGACACTCATTAACCCTACACTCCAGAGTCCTCCTCCATGATCTCTTTCACCAGCTGAGTGTTCCCTGCGCGAAACACACTGCATCAACTCTACACTCATTAACCCTACACTCCAGAGTCCTCCTCCACGATCTCTTTCACCAGCTGAGTGTTCCCTGCGCGACACACACTCCATCAACTCGACACTCATTAACCCTACACTCCAGAGTCCTCCTCCACGATCTCCTTCACCAACTGAGCGTTCACTGCGCGACACACACTCCATCAACTCAACACTCATTAACCCTACACTCCAGAGTCCTCCTCCACGATCTCCTTCACCAGCTGAGCGTTACCTACGCGACACACACTCCATCAACTCGACAATCATTAACCCTACACTCCAGAGTCCTCCTCCACGATCTCCTTCACCAGCTGAGCGTTCACTGCGCGACACACACTCCATCAACTCAACACTCATTAACCCTACACTCCAGAGTCCTCCTCCACGATCTCCTTCACCAGCTGAGCGTTACCTACGCGACACACACTCCATCAACTCAACACTCATTAACCCTACACTCCAGAGTCCTCCTCCACGATCTCCTTCACCAACTGAGCGTTCACTGCGCGACACACACTCCATCAACTCGACAATCATTAACCCTACACTCCAGAGTCCTCCTCCACGATCTCCTTCACCAGCTGAGCGTTCACTGCGCGACACACACTCCATCAACTCAACACTCATTAACCCTACACTCCAGAGTCCTCCTCCACGATCTCCTTCACCAGCTGAGCGTTACCTAAGCGACACACACTCCATCAACTCAACACTCATTAACCCTACACTCCAGAGTCCTCCTCCACGATCTCCTTCACCAACTGAGCGTTACCTACGCGACACATACTCCATCAACTCTACACTCATTAACCCTACACTCCAGAGTCCTCCTCCACGATCTCTTTCACCAGCTGAGTGTTCCCTGCGCGACACACACTGCATCAACTCTACACTCATTAACCCTACACTCCAGAGTCCTCCTCCACGATCTCTTTCACCAGCTAAGTGTTCCCTGCGCGACACACACTCCATCAACTCGACACTCATTAACCCTACACTCCAGAGTCCTCCTCCACGATCTCCTTCACCAACTGAGCGTTCACTGCGCGACACACACTCCATCAACTCAACACTCATTAACCCTACAGTCCAGAGTCCTCCTCCACGATCTCTTTCACCAGCTGAGCGTTCCCTGCGCGACACACACTCCATCAACTCGACACTCATTAACCCTACACTCCAGAGTCCTCCTCCACGATCTCTTTCACCAGCTGAGTGTTCCCTGCGCGAAACACACTCCATCAACTCTACACTCATTAACCCTACACTCCAGAGTCCTCCTCCACGATCTCTTTCACCAGCTGAGCGTTCCCTGCGCGACACACACTCCATCAACTCTACACTCATTAACCCTACACTCCAGAGTCCTCCTCCACGATCTCCTTCACCAACTGAGCGTTCACTGCGCGACACACACTCCATCAACTCGACACTCATTAACCCTACACTCCAGAGTCCTCCTCCACGATCTCCTTCACCAACTGAGCGTCACCTGCGCGACACATACTCCATCAACTCGACACTCATTAACCCTACACTCCAGAGTCCTCCTTCACGATCTCCTTCACCAACTGAGCGTTCACTGCGCTACACAGACTCCATTAACTCGACACTCGTTAACCCTACACTCCCAAGTCCTCCTTCTCTGAGATCCTTAAACCATACAGAATCACTCCATCTACAGCTCTGAGATCATTAACCCTACAGAATCACTCCATCTACAACTCTGAGATCATTAACCCTACATAATCACTCCATCTACAGCTCTGAGATCCTTAAACCCTACAGAATCACTCCATCTACAGCTCTGAGATCCTTAAACCCTACAGAATCACTCCATCTACAGCTCTGAAATCATTAACCCTACAGAATCACTCTGTCTACAGCTCTGAGATCATTAACCCTACAGAATCACTCCAACTACAGCTCTGAGATCATTAACCCTACAGAATCACTCCGTCTACAGCTCTGACATCATTAACCCTACAGAATCACTCCAACTACAGCTCTGAGATTATTAACCCCTACAGAATCACTCCAACTACAGCTCTGAGATCATTAACCCTACATAATCACTCCAACTACAACTCTGAGATCATTAACCCTACATAATCACTCCATCTACAGCTCTGAGATCCTTAAACCCTACAGAATCACTCCATCTACAGCTCTGAGATCCTTAAGGCCCGTTCACACCAAGCACGATAACTATAAAGATAAAGACAAAGATAACTATATATGCGTCCACACCAACGAACGATAACGGTCTTTTTATTCTAAGCACGCGCGCCCCATTTTAAATGCGCGAGACCTTTAAATTAGAATGGATTCTGATTGACTGTCAGTGTTTTATCGTTTGACAGCTGAAAAAAAATCGTTCTGAAAGTGATCCCAACGATATCGTTCCTCATATCTTTATCGTTATAGTTGTGGTGTGAACTCTGTTATTCTTTAATATGGAGAACGATTTTTAGAATTATATCTTTATCGTTATCTTTATAGTTATCGTCCTTGGTGTGAACGGGCCTTTAAACCCTACATAATCACTCCATCTACAGCTCTGAGATCATTAACCCTACAGAATCACTCCAGCTACAGCTCTGAGATCATTAACCCTACAGAATCACTCCATCTACAGCTCTGAGATCATTAAACCCTACAGAATCACTCCATCTACAGCTCTGAGATCATTAACCCTCACAGAATCACTCCAACTACAGCTCTGAGATCATTAACCCCTACAGAATCACTCCAACTACAGCTCTGAGATCATTAACCCCTACAGAATCACTCCAACTACAGCTCTGAGATCATTAACCCTTACAGAATCACTCCATCTACAGCTCTGAGATCCTTAAACCCTACAGAATCACTCCAACTACAGCTCTGAGATCATTAACACTACAGAATCACTCCATCTACAGCTCTGAGATCATTAACCCCTACAGAATCACTACAACTACAGCTCTGAGATCATTAACCCCTACAGAATCACTCCAACTACAGCTCTGAGATCATTAACCCCTACAGAATCACTCCAACTACAGCTCTGAGATCATTAACCCCTACAGAATCACTCCATCTACAGCTCTGAGATCATTAACCCCTACAGAATCACTCCATCTACAGCTCTGAGATCATTAACCCTACAGAATCACGCCAACTACATCATTCAAGCATGAAATATACACAATTATATAAAGAATTACGAGGCCTCCTTCAAATTTCGTGCCACTTCAGAACTATCGACTACAGTCCCATGCTGCGATTCCCCTTTTTCACCAACACGGTTCTGTTGCGGGTTCCCGACCTGTGTCCATTCTCTTAGCGTTCGATAGTGATCCACGGATCATGTTATATCTGTGGATACTGCAGATAATCTGTGTCTCAGACGGGCCAAGTTATAAAAAATAACTAATTAATTGCGGGTACATCGCGGGTCGATGAGATATAAATCATTAAAAGACTCTCATTTCACAGCAAAACGCAACAAACATGCGTCACTTTTAATTTTGTTTTCAACAACGTATTTCTCTTCAAGGAAAAGCAATCAAGAAAACATGCCTAGAACTTACTAAACTTACCTAACTTCAGCGCATGGAAGACATCAGGCCGTTTCTTCTCATCATCTGTTGAGCATTGAAGAAACACAAGCACGAAATCAGGTGAAAAAAGAAGCGCGTTTAATATTATCGGCCTCAATCGTCTGCCAGTGTGAGAAGAACAACAGCTAAAGCAACACTAACCAGTCCGGCTCAGAAACAGAAGCACGTCGGTGGATAGTAACATAAATTAAATATTTAAAAAATAAACAAATAAAAACAAAGCCTACAAAATCTGAAGCTATTTTTGAAGGATACTGGAGGACAGGGCGGATTTAGTGATTTGGGGGGCAAAATATACAAAATATAGGAATGGGGCCCTTTACCAACACATTTACCTGGATCATTCATGAGGTTTTCTCTGTTGTGATGCTCCCTGCTGCACGGTGGTGTCCCATAGTTGTCAAATTATTCTACATTTTTCATGTAGTCTACATGTTATAAAGGCTTTTATTCTTGTTTTAGAACCCGAAATAGCAACAGTAGGCTATATGGTGAGATCACACATGGAACTATCCGAGCAGAACTAACCGGGTGTGGTGTGGCTTAGGATTGTCATATAGTTTTCACCCCAGTGCAGTTACGGTATTCACGTTTAAACAGGTTATAACAGTATTAGCATCGGTTGGACACTAGGTGGTGCTTTGGGGTAATTTTCATTGCGCAATTCCCAATAACACAATAACCAAAGCTGTAATCCTATACATTAAAATACATTTATTTTTATTTATTTTAACAAGTAAAAAGTGCAGCGCGTTCAATGGGGTGTCAAGAGTTGAGTGCCTGTGTAACTGCGCATGCAGACTCTACTTGGGTCCTTCACAGAAACGAGTAAACAACATTTAAAACAATAAAAATAGAATACGCACTGTTGCTCAGTATTACAATTTTTCTGAATTGCTAAAACACTAAACCCCATTCTCTGAACCAAATTCTCAATAGCCTAAACCAATTTGTCGATTAAATCACTCTTTCTGTAAAACATTAAACAAGCTACATGCAAATCTCATGCACTCATTTTGCAAAATTCTTAACACATTCTCACACACTAAAACACATTTTACACTGTGATACACTTAAGTTTCAAAACGCTAACAGTCAAAACTGACTCAAAATGTTGCACTGAATGTTGATACCAACAATGGATGGAAACAACAGAGAAGAGAGAGAGTATGTGTGTAAAAGGAGGAAGAGTGTGTGTGTAAGAGGAGAAAGTGTAAGAGGAGGAAGAGTGTGTGTGTAAGAGGAGGAAGAGTGTGTGTGTAAGAGGAGGTGGATAAGGAGGAAGAGTGTGTGTATGAGGAGGAAGAGTATGTGTGTAAGAGGAGGAAGAGTGTGTGTGTAAGAGGAGGAAGAGTGTGTGTGTAAAAGGAGGAAGAGTGTGTGTGTAAGAGGAGGAAGAGTGTGTGTGTAAGAGGAGGTGGATGAGGAGGAAGAGTGTGTGTGTAAGAGGAGGAAGAGTGTGTGTGTAAGAGGAGGAAGAGTGTGTGTTTAAGAGGAGGTGGATGAGGAGGAAGAGTGTGTGTGTAAGAGGAGGAAGAGTGTGTGTGTAAGAGGAGGAAGAGTGTGTGTGTAAGAGGAGGAAGAGTGTGTGTGTAAGAGGAGGAAGTGTGTGTGTAAGAGGAGGAAGAGTGTGTGTGTAAGAGGAGGAAGAGTGTGTGTAAGAGAAGGAAGAGTGTGTGTGTAAGAGGAGGAAGAGTGTGTGTAAGAGGAGGAAGAGTATGTGTGTAAGAGGATGAGGAAGAGCAGGTGTGTAAGAGGAGGTGGATGAGGAGGATGAGGATGAGGAAGAGCAGGTGTGTAAGAGGAGGTGGATGGGGAGGAAGAGGATGAGGAAGAGCAGGTGTGTAAGAGGAGGTGGATGAGGAGGAAGAGGGTGAGGAAGAGCAGGTGTGTAAGAGGAGGAAGAGTGTGTGTGTAAGAGGAGGTGGATGAGGAGGAAGAGGACGAGGAAGAGCAGGTGTGTAAGAGGAGGTGGATGAGGAGGAAGAGGGTGAGGAAGAGCAGGTGTGTAAGAGGAGGTGGATGAGGAGGAAGAGGACGAGGAAGAGCAGGTGTGTAAGAGGAGGTGGATGAGGAGGAAGAGGATGAGGAAGAGCAGGTGTGTAAGAGGAGGTGGATGAGGAGGAAGAGGACGAGGAAGAGCAGGTGTGTAAGAGGAGGTGGATGAGGAGGAAGAGGATGAGCAGGTGTGTAAGAGGAGGAAGAGTGTGTGTGTAAGAGGAGGTGGATGAGGAGGAAGAGGACGAGGAAGAGCAGCTGTGTAAGAGGAGGTGGATGAGGAGGAAGAGGGTGAGGAAGAGCAGGTGTGTAAGAGGAGGAAGAGTGTGTGTGTAAGAGGTGGATGAGGAGGAAGAGGACGAGGAAGAGCAGGTGTGTAAGAGGAGGTGGATGAGGAGGAAGAGGGTGAGGAAGAGCAGGTGTGTAAGAGGAGGTGGATGAGGAGGAAGAGGGTGAGGAAGAGCAGGTGTGTAAGAGGAGGAAGAGTGTGTGTGTAAGAGGTGGATGAGGAGGAAGAGGACGAGGAAGAGCAGGTGTGTAAGAGGAGGTGGATGAGGAGGAAGAGGGTGAGGAAGAGCAGGTGTGTAAGAGGAGGTGGATGAGGAGGAAGAGGGTGAGGAAGAGCAGGTGTGCAAGAGGAGGTGGATGAGGAGGAAGAGGACGAGGAAGAGCAGGTGTGTAAGAGGAGGTGGATGAGGAGGAAGAGGGTGAGGAAGAGCAGGTGTGTATAGTGTTGTCAAGGCTGGATCTGCTTTAGTGTTTTCTCTTCTCCTGCAGAGGGTCTGAGATGAGGAGGAAGAGGGTGAGGAAGAGCAGGTGTGTATAGTGTTGTCAAGGCTGGATCTGCTTTAGTGTTTTCTCTTCTCCTGCAGAGGGTCTGAGATGAGGAGGAAGAGGGTGAGGAAGAGCAGGTGTGTATAGTGTTGTCAAGGCTGGATCTGCTTTAGTGTTTTCTCTTCTCCTGCAGAGAGTCTGAGATGAGGAGGAAGAGGGTGAGGAAGAGCAGGTGTGTATAGTGTTGTCAAGGCTGGATCTGCTTTAGTGTTTTCTCTTCTCCTGCAGAGGGTCTGAGATGAGGAGGAAGAGGGTGAGGAAGAGCAGGTGTGTATAGTGTTGTCAAGGCTGGATCTGCTTTAGTGTTTTCTCTTCTCCTGCAGAGGGTCTGAGATGAGGAGGAAGAGGGTGAGGAAGAGCAGGTGTGTATAGTGTTGTCAAGGCTGGATCTGCTTTAGTGTTTTCTCTTCTCCTGCAGAGGGTCTGAGATGAGGAGGAAGAGGGTGAGGAAGAGCAGGTGTGTATAGTGTTGTCAAGGCTGGATCTGCTTTAGTGTTTTCTCTTCTCCTGCAGAGAGTCTGAGATGAGGAGAAACTCCTCCGGCCGGATCAACATGAACACATGAAGCTGAAGCAGAATCTCTCTCTCACTGACGGTGACTCTGCAGCTGCACAACTCTTCTGAGTGACTGTAACATGCTCTTCATTTAGAGTATTTTACTGTAACCTTTTTGGCTTTTGAAGTTGGGTCACTGTACTTTCACACTATGCAAGTTCTGAATATACAGACATTCAATACTATACAAAATTCAGTACAATACTACACTTGCAGTGCATACAGTATACCATTTATTCACCTTGCTACTGTAAGTTGTCATTACTTATACGTAATTGCAAAATTTGTTTACTTTGTTACAATATACTTTTTTTTCTGTAACTGCATGCTTTGGATTCTGTGTTCTCCATTTTTTGTTGTAGTGTCTAACGAATGAACTCTAGTGTGTATAATATTGACTCGTGTGTGTATGATCTGAAAGCGTTGTTTGATTTTGAGCAGATAAAATGGTTTTGAGGCAATTGTTGAATTTGCCAGAAGAATCAGAGGTTCTCTGAATGTAGTTTGAAAATTTGGTTTAGAGAAAGTGAGTGATGGTTTCAAGAAATGTGTTTTAGCAATTCAGAAAAACTGTTAAGTTATAGCTTGAGATGCATGATATTATCATTTGCTACCAGCAGGACACACAAGCAGCCGTTCAACATGGACGCGCAGACGGTTGTCCTGGTAACACACACCACATGCGTGCTGAACGCGCATCACGTATATAAAAAGCATTTTAAGGGGGCCCTTGTATTTTGGGGGCCAAGGAGGTCGCCTACCTTTGCCTGACGGTGAGTCCGCCTCTGCTGGAGGATCATCAGCAGTGAGTCCGGACGTGTTTATCTGTTCTACACTGATCTCAATCAGACAGGAGAGTTTGTAATGGGTAGAATTGAAAAATGCAGCAGAATTGAAGAACAGAAGTAATGAAGAAGACTGGGGTGATGGGGTCCAGGGTTAGGGTTAGGGTTAGATGAAGCGTTAGGTTAGTGAAAAGACAACGCCTTCCTCTGGGCTGTCCAGTCTGGGTTAGGAAAGACATAGAAATGCACTGGCGGTTGCATGTTTTTGATAGGACTTATCCACTCTTTTAGCTGTTTTTAGCTCAACAAATCTTAATCTTATCAATCTTCTCCTATCTTTCAACAAACCTTTCTCTTGGTTCTCTTGTTTTTAATACCTCTTTCCATCGCATCAAGTCTCATATCCTGCTCCTATTTCCCTTAGGGGCCCACCTATGGCCCAATCTCCTGTAAGGGGCAAGTTTAGGTATATTGTAGGTACAGGGATTGCCCAATTGCACTGTAATTACATCTCCCTCCTGTGGTAGGGTTAGGTTGAGGTATGTTGTAGGTAAAAGGCAGTCAGACCGAGCTAGGAAAAGATCCATCTCCCTGGAAAAAAAAGTGGGTTAGGGTTAGGCTTAGGGTTTCCTTTCATCATCTTCCTAGATCTATCAACCAAAGACATGTCATCAGTGGTGTACCTCAGGATCATTGGGTGTTTCGGCTCTTTAAACACCAGGGCCCGTATTCTTAAAGCTTCTAAGAATCCTCTCAGAAAACTCCTAATTTAGCTTAAAAACTTCTACGTAGGGATCTGAGAGGAAAGGAAAAGACAAAAACTTTTGCTTTCTGCAAGATATCCAAGGTCACCCAAAAAGGGCCCGTGTCACAGGGCTCTTATTGGCGGGTACCTTAGTAACATGCTTCTACCAATTATCCCCCCTAAGGCATCTGAAAATTCTCAACAGACATCACACTTGCCGTAGTAAGATGCAATCGCAAGGAACCAATGTCCTAACCTCTATCTTCTCTTCCCACCTTATCCCTCTACACCAACTGTCGCACTCCTGGTTTACCCAATTACCCATGCCCACAATCCTTTGTGCTCCAATTACCTCTAGTCATACCATCGTTACTTCCACGAGTTTCTACCAGTAACCGTTCCCTTCAACCTAACCTCCCTCTGACCTTTCCATGGCTTATTATTTGTGACCTGGCAGTTCAAATCTTGATTTTGTTAGTCACCATCTTCCTGTAACTCATTCCCATACCTTAGCCTTTTCTTCACCTATTTACCCTTTCCCCAACCATCATTTAAACCAAAACTTGTTTTTGGTGCTGGTTTCCAGCCTGGTCTCCATCACCTTCTCTACCCACTATACCACATGTGTCAAACTCAAGGCCCGCGGGCCAATTTCGGCCCGCCACATTATTTCATATGGCCCGCGAGAGCATATGGGTGTCTTAAAATTAGGGATGCAACGAAATTTAGGCTGCCAAAAAAATTCTTGACTGAAAGATACTAAAAAGCCGCCGCGCCCCTCCGTGTTCGGCGATGGTTTGACTCTGGCTCAGCGTGTTTTATGACTTTGTGTGCGAGTCCACTTCTGAAGATGCCTAACTTCTAAGCGCGTTCTGCTGTGTGTGCGCTGTGCTCTGCTGTGCGTTCTGCTCAATGTTCCGCAAGCAACCTCCGTGTGTGTGTGTGTGTGTGTGTGTGTGTGCGTTGCGAGCTCTGCTCCTCACCGGAAAGGCAAAGTCCGCTAAAAAAAACGTGCCGACATGAAATTTCTCTGGACTTGTTTCTTTTTGCAATAGCACTACTGTGCTGTTACATATGTATAGCCGTGGTGTGTATAGCCGTGGTGTGTATAGCCGTGCTGGGCAACCAGGGTTTCCGTTGTCCGGTAATTACCGGACATTGGCCGGAAAAAAAATTAAATGTCCGACAAAATTAAATCTCTCCGGTCAAATTGTCCGATTAAAATTGCCTAATAATCCCGCCCCCCCTAACACAATCTGAATTTGAGAATAAGCCTAAAATGTATAAAGCAAAAATACACCGACCTTTGGCTATGTTATAAAGGAACAGGCTCTACCGTTTGAAAGTTATTAAACATTATTACATGGCTTGGTTGAATTCCAATGTGGAATGCGGTCTGTTATTTCTTGATATCAGACCACTGCGAAGCACTAGCGGCGCCAGGATTTTGATTATAGGTGGGCCTCCAGAAAACTGGATGGGCCAGTTAAAATAAACCAAAAAATAAATAAAAACGGGTTCCCCTTCATCTCCGTTTCAGCGCTTTTCTGGGCACTGAGGACAGCGACTCAGTAGCCTACCTGAATTTAATGTGTATATTAGCATAGGTAAAAAAAAAAAAAAAAAACCTAAACAGATTTTTTTGTTGCTTTTTTAATACAATTACAATTTCATTTAATTTATTGTTTAATAAAATTATAGGCCTATTATTTTTAGTTTATTAACAGCAACAACAGCTGTAAAGATGAAGTTGACGATCGCCATCTCCATATGAACGTGCCAATAGAGAGAAATGCACATCATGGATTACATAATCAGAGAGTAGCCTATTTCTTTTCGTTTTAAATTGTTAAAAAGACATTTCAAGCTTTCTTAAGATATATTTCATGTCTGTGAGGCCTATACGCTGAGTTTAGTTAAATTAGGATGAGATGCGCTCCCGTTCACGAGCAATGCAAGTGACCGCGCGGGCGCCTGCATGATTAGGCCTATCGTCTGCTATATTTGTACTTCTTATTTATTAAATCCAGACTATTGGTTGATAAAAAAAATATTAAAATTAAGATACAATTTATACAAAACGAAATTCAATTCAAAAAAGTCTTTTTACAAAACAAAACTTAATTAAGTGGTCAAAATCATGTCTGACCCGCTCCATGTCTCTCGATATTGCGCATCCTATCTTACTTGTGCGGTTCACTTTTCATAATCAACATAAATTAAAAAATAACATTATAATATTTTAACAAATATTAAACTGAGCTTATTTAATGGCTACAACACCTATAGTAGACCTAGACTCTCTTTTTGTACAAATTGCTGCACATTCATTTTATTCTGAATTTTGCACACATAAGTTGAAAGGCATTTGTTTGTGCATGCATAGCAAAACATATCTGCAACATTTATCAAGTTCACTGATAATTATGCGCGCATTTATTAATTATTATCTTAATGAATAATGAAACAAGGACGAAGCATATAAACTGCGTTGTTTCGTTTAGAATGGAATGGATCGCAAATAGATCCGAATGAAGAAACGTACAAAACCATAGTAGAAAATGGGTCTCGAGTGTTCCTGCAGAGAGGGGGTTCTCGCTGCAGAATCGGATCAAGACGAAGCAGCGAAGTCGCCTTGCGGAGAACAATACGCGGCTTATGCGCATTGCAAGTTGTGGAGAGACACTGGGAAGTTCGCTTGAGTAAAATCAATAGGCTTCAGATATTCTATGTGGGGAAGGGGGATTGGTTTGTTAAACTATGAATGTGAAAACATAGTAAAAACAATTGGCGTTGATTGACACCAATCGGACGTTCATGTTTTTTTCCGTCTGTTTGAAAGTTAGGCTAATAAACGTTGCATTCGGCCTGATTATGTCATTTTTTAAGTTACATAGCCTGCCTCCAGTTTTCCTCAACTTGACAAATTAAGAGGCAATATTTGACCGGCATATCATCAAAATGTCCGGAAAACGAAACCTCTGCCGGTCACTTTGACCGGCACCATTTTTTTCTAGCAGAAACTCTGTGGGCAACACTGATAAAATTACACGAATCACGATCTTCTCGTTCACTGGTCCTCTCCCTGCTCTGCTCATGCTCTGATAAAAATAGCTTTGTAAGACTATACTTTATTTTGACAATTGGTCAAAAAATAAATCTGTTAAATCTGATTCTGCTGCATAGAACTGATTGAAGAATAATATATTGATATTTTATATTATTTTAATATAGGTACCAGTATTAACCTTTTCACCATTTGTATCACTCCGCTTGTCTGTGTTTGCGCCACTTGCATCATTAAGCCAGTAGGTGGCGACAAGTGACTGTCTTTATGAGTGAACAATTGAACTTTAAACTGATTAGTGCCAAAAACATTGATTAACTCAGGAAAGAAACAAGTTGCTGAAACCAATCTTTAATGCTAATATAAACTGCTTATTTGCCTCACAAAAAGATTGCACTGGTGTGTTTGATTGAAATGTAACATCTATGCAAAATAATCCTTGAAAGATTTCTCATTCAAGGCCATTCCTGTTTGGAATATGTGATTGTGTATTGTCAACAATAAGCAGAAACATTCTGCATTTCCATTTTGTAATGTGGATCATTCATTGCAACATTTATCATCATTCTCATTTTTAAGAATCTGTTATCTTGACAAATAATTTATGCTACTGCCCACTGACATGCTTTTAAAGCTGTTGTTATCCAAATTTTTTGGCCTTTAAACACCTTAAAATGCACATATGTAGGTCCAAATTTTATCGGGGGAGCATGTCCCCGAACCCCTCTAACTACCTCACATTTGAATACGCATGACTGTAATGTGTGCTGGTGTGGCTACAGTGCCAGGGATGAATTTTTGAGCCAGTTTGCCCCTGCATATATACAATATACATTATTCTCTGTATCAAATCATTATTACCCAGCCCCTGATGTTTTGGGCTCATCCCCTGATGTTTTTAAAACCTAGAAACACCCCTGCAAATGCATATACAATATTTGTAACTTAAATAAGTAATAATCAAATAAAGAGACAATATATTGACATTTTAAAAGTCTTACAGTTACAACCGGCCCTTTGAGGGCAGCCATAATGCTGAAGTGGCCCTCAGTGAAAATGAGTTTAACACCCCTGCACTACACCATCAAAATCTCTCCAGCTTCCCTATCTGCTCCCTGTCTCATTTCCCATTACTTTTACTCACCAACCATCTAATCTAATTATCCCTATCCCCATATTCCCTTTATCCAATCCATAACCAGCCTGTTTTAATTTCAATATTTTTTTATTATTATTTTTCATTCCTTTGCAGGATTCGATCTCTGATATTCCTGTTCTGAACATACTCTTCCAGCCTATCCCTCCTCACCCACTCTGGGTTGTGTTCCAGTCCACCTATTTTCAGATTCTGGATCCCATGCCTCTCAAAATGAGGTACTATGTGCCCCTTGTGACGTATCCCCTTCCTAATTGTGAACCTATGGGCCCACATTCAGGTGAGGATGGAGTTTCTGGTTTCACCCACATATTTCACCCCGTATCGAGAGGATCTGATAAAACTCCCATTCGTCCTCCTCTTACAATCGTCCCATGAGTTCTGGTTGGAATTGTTTTTTTGATGGCCCCAGTTTACTGTGATCCAACATGTCCTGAGGATTCCTTCCCCTCTTAAAGGCCGCACCGTCCTGCATTGAGTTCCTAATGCTTCGTCGTGGGTTAGGGTTAGCTTTAGCCGAAGGGTTATGGTTAGCTTTAGCTGAAGGGTTAGGGTTAGCTTTAGCTGAAGCGCGTGAGATGCTCACCTGGCTGCGGGCGGACGGTGGTGATGGGGTCCAGGTAACCCTTGACCTCTCTGTGCCGCAACGCCAGCTCGAAGGCGGTCTTGCCCAGCACGTTGATCTGGTCAGGGTCGGCTCCTCGCTCCACCAGCTGCTGTGTGACGCTTAGCCTCCCGCCAGCCGCCGCTAGCATCAGCGCGCTCCAGCCCGTGCTCTTCTGCGCGAAGCTAACGTCAGCGCCCCAGTCCAACAGCAGCTGGACCACGGACTCGTGCCCGTGCTGAGCAGCGGCTAGCAGAGCCGTGACCTCCAGGAAGCTCCTGCCGGTGACCCCGCTGACCCCGCTGCCCTCCGCCACACACAGGTGGTCCAGGTCATCCACGAAGGCGCCGTTCTCCAGCAGGAGTTTGGCTAGCTGAGCGTGACCCCCGCGGGCCGCTATGGTGAGGACGCTAGCGCCCAGACGGTTCCGGCCGTTGATCTCGGCACCGTTCTCCAGCAGGAGGTGAGCCACAGTCACATGACCAAACCTGCAGAAACCACAACGACACATGCAGACGTCTGCGTTTCAGTCAATCCTGATACACACTGAGGCAACGTCTACATTAATCAGAAAACGCCGCCTTCGTTTAAAAACGGCCTCTCTCCACACTAGCGTTTTCAGATGTTTCAGTGTGGATGAGAAACCTTTGGAAAACGCTAAATTCCCCTTTACTGCGCATGCGTAAAACCTCACAAAAACTCACTGAGATGCACAGACGGAAAAATAAATAAGTTGTCGAACAATTCTTCTGACATGATCATTTTATTTAGCACAATTTCTCATAATTCACTGAAACAGGTCACACTCACTCACCATTATATGTTTGGTCTAAAACAGAAGAGCTCTCATGTTTAGCAAATGTGAGTAAATTCTGTCATCTTTGCAGGACTGTGATATGAAGAGTGTGTGAAGTGACATATTTAAGCAGCTGTGTGAGAGTGAACAGCACACGACGAGAATACTTTTTGTGCGCAAAAAACTATTTTTTGTGCGTCATCTTCTCAGTTCTCGCGCATGCGTCGCGGCTCTCGTGAACTCACTCAGAAGAAAATGAATAGTTGAATAAAGTTGTTATTTTTGTGTTTTTTTGCGCACAAAAAGTATTCTCGTCGCTTGATAAACTTAGGGTTGAGCCACTGTAGTCACTTGGACTATTTTAACGATGTCTTTACTAACTTTTCTGGACCGGCAGAATGAAATTGCCCCGCAGCCTCTGGAGGAGTGAGACAGCTCTCAGATCTCATCAAAAATATCTTAATTTGTGTTGCGAAGATGAACGGAAAGGGTTACGGGGTTGGAACAACATGAGGGAGAGTAATTACTGACAGAATTCTCATTTTGGGGTGAACTATCTCTTTCATCTTTCTCAGTATAACTGATCATATGTATTAAGATACACTCTGGTGTCTTTAGGATGGAGTCCTTTGATATTATTAAAAGACTGAAAACCCCTGAAATATGAACAAACAAACAGCAGTAATTTCCCAAAATATGCTCTTTTATGTTCCACATGAATCAATGATGACAGAATGATGATTGTCACATGACCACAGATGATCATCTTAAATAAACTAAGCCTATATTGAGTTATCTCCCTCAGATCAGAGCAGGAGTGAATCTGGAGTTGTTAGCATCATGATTATGGTTATGATGATGATTATGATTATGGATCTGGATCTGCACCTGGCGGCCTGCATGAGCGGGGTCCAGCCGTGCTGGTTCCGAAGGTCCACTGATGCGCCTTTCCTGAGCAGGAACCGGACCAGGGGCTCGTGCCCGCCGGCGGCCGCGAGCATCAGCGCCGTGTTTCCCTCGTCATCGGTCCCGTCCACATGCGCGCGCCCGCCCGGCTCCTCCAGCACGCGCCGCGCGCTCTCCAGGTCGCCCTCGTCACACAGTCGGAACCACAGACCCACACTCATGCCCGAACCCGAACCCGAACCCGAACCGCGAGGTTACACACTCTAAACACTCACACACACACACACACAGTGGCAATCGGAAACTTCTTCAGTTCAGCTGCTTCAGTTCCTGCACATGCGCACAGACGCTTGCTTCCTATGGGATTCCAGTGGAACAACAACAGCAGCAGCAGAACCGAGTCACATGACATTAACATTGCGACACCTGCTGGTCAAACATGAAGAGTCACATGGCATCAACATTCTGCAGCCATCCCATCAGTTCCCATGGACAAAATCAAGCTCCTACTACATTTGCAAATGTTTATGCAGCAGCGTCTGTAAAATTTGTGGTATTTTACTAATTGGTAGGGCTTATTTTTGTGTGTGTCGTGGCTAATCAGGCCAATTAGAGACTATTTTTACATTATACACACATTTTAAAACTGAAGCTACATTATAAAACTGGAGGATTCGCCAGCTCCAGAGAAAAGCAGAGAATTTGTGTCTATGATAACACAAATCATATAATAAGATATGGTCAATATCCTTGGATCAATTATACGAATAAGAAATAAAAATACTAAATAACACCATGACTCAATAAAATTGCATTTTATAATAATAATATTCATAATAATACAGTATATATCCTCATATAGACCCTTTTCAGAGGCTTCAGTGTGAATACAATTCTACTCTAAATAATGAATGACTTTGTTAATGATTTGGTGTTTCTGTTCATTAAGCTCATATTTTGTTTAATGAGTGTCAGCATGGAAATCAATAAAGATTTAAAGTGTTCGATCAATAAATCAATACATTTACCAGCTTCAAACCCTCTGAAACCGACTGAGAGAAAAAAAAAGCCATTTTCCATTTGCATGTATTTATTTAGGAGAAATCCTACATTTTTTATCCAAAGCAAGAGGCGAAAACACGAGAAGAGCTTGAAACTGAGTAAAACCAGGAGGGAAACCAGAAATAATAAGAGCATAGAATTAAAAAACAGAGTTAACTTCAATGGGATTCAGTACAAGAGCCCCAGAATTCCTGCGATCTGAACATCAGACTGTGATTTCCAGTGAATCCGGGCGTGTGATGAGCGTCAGTGGCCAGCAGGGGTCAGTCGCGCTCCACCGGAGAAACACTGTTCATCTCCAGAAATCAACATTACACTCTTTAACCGAGGACAGCAAACAATGGCATGCCTCACTGTAAATATGAAGTACATGAGCAGCAGATTGTGTCTCTGCTCATGAATTCTGTCATCAGGAGGGGTTTAATGATGATGTTGTGAGTTGGATTATGGATTATGTGCACAGATAATGTGGAAGCGACTCTTTTTACTGCATTTATTCTGGGCATTCATTTACTCAAGCTAAAATGATTCAGGATTTAGGGCCCATTTACTGATGCGTAATGACTTTGGCTTAAAGGGAAAGTGTCATCATTTACTCAACCTCAAGTTGTTCCAAACCTGTACAAGTTTCTTTTTTCTGTTGAACACAAAAGATGATATTTTAACGAATTTTGGTAACCAGACAGTTTACGGTAGCCATTGACTTGTTGTGTTCAGCAGAAGAAATACACTCACACAGGTTCGGAACAACTTGAGGAGTAAATGATGACAGAATCTTCATTTTTAGATGAAATTTCCCTTTAAACTCCCTCAATGCTTGTATTTATTAATGTTCACACTTTACATGCTGTGTTATAGAATCATATGTGTCGATTTATGAATTAAAAATATACTTATAATGGCCTTAAATGATCTTACACTAAGTCATCCAAGGTATTAATTTAGTTGTGTTTAAAATGTAATTTTAATGATACATTTGTTGGTTTTTAAATATATGTTAGTAAGTTGTTTATTGATATGTCTGAAATAAAGTAAATATGAAACTGAAGGATATGAGCAGAAGGTCCTGATGAAAACCCATTACACACGGAGACGAGGGTCAGTGAACGAGAGAGAAACACACTTCATTCGTTCTTCCTGCAGGAGAAACACCATAAATACATTTAGTCTCTGATAGCGGAAATGAACACAAACCAAACAACCCTGGGAACATTTCATTTATCGGCTTCCACATCTGAACTCACGAAAGAATGTGAGGATTATTTTTAGAAACAAACACAATTTCTTCTCTAAAATGATTCATCTGAAGTCCAGAGACACAGTTGAAGAACATGATAATTTTTATTTATTTTATTTATTTGTTTATTTGACAGGAACATTGCACAACAAATGTGTTGCACAGACCAGAGATAGCTACAAGCTAATTTTCGTCTGTAGTCCCTGGGCAGAGGCAAAGTGACAGCAGGTTATTACAGTGGACAATGAGCATTCCCACTGATGAGTCCATTCACAATACAAAATACAGATAAAACACCTACAAAAGGATCATCTCAACAAACATGCAATTGCAATACCTTTACAACTATTTACACTTCCCTTTTAAATTTACCTTCTTACATTTTTAACAATACCCCAATTAACCAGTTTTGTGCTAATGATCACAAATCTGACCGTCTTTCAACCACTTCTTTAGGTTAAGTTTAAACTGTTGCAAGGTGCTACTCTCTCGCACAGTTAAAGGCAACGAGTTCCACATCCCTGCAGCTTTCACAGAGAAGCAATTCTGTCTGAAGGTAGAGGACCTAAAGTTGACATAACAGTCTCCTCTGGAAGAGGCTCGCGTTGTTCCAAGTCCTGCCTCTTCACACGATTTCACAAACATTCTCAGGGGCTGTGGTGCCAAATCATGAAATTTTTTATATAATAAACCAGTATTAACCAGTATTAACCAGTATTATCCAGTATTAACCAGTATTATCCAGCTCTATCCAGTATTAACCATTACTAACCAGAATTAACCAGTATTAACCAGTATTAACCAGCTCTATCCAGTATTAACCAGTACTAACTCTGTCTCTCTCTCTCTCTCTCTCTCTCTCTCTCTCTCTCTCTCTCTCTCTCACCCTCTCTCTGTCTCTCTCTCTCTCTCTCTCGCCCTCTCTCTCTCTCTCTCTCTCTCTCTCTCGCCCTCTCTCTGTCTCTCTCTCTCTCTCTCTCTCTCTCAATGAATAGAATATCACTGACGCTTCTTCTTTTCCCAGAATGCATCAGTACAAACATTAGCACATAATGGCCATGGAGTTCCTGATAAAAGCGAGTGAGACGCTGGTTCTCACGCAGAGATCAACGGAGACTGTCATCATGAAGCACTTCGACCGGAAGAGACCGAATAACTGACAGGAGAATCTGAGTTTCTGAAATTAATCTGAATAAATATCTGGATTATTTCACAGTGTGAAGAATATGAAGTTGTGCCGTGACTCAGTGTCCCTGTAGAGTCTGAAACACAGGCCAGTCTGACATCTGACCTGTAGTGCTGCCATAATCATAATCATAATCATAATCATAATCATAATCATATAATCATACACTGTTCGCTCGTTGGCCAGAGGAGAACTGAGACTGAGTCTGGTTTCTCACAAGGTTTATTCCTCCACTCTGTCACTGATGGAGTTTCGGTTCCTCCACTGTCGCCTCTGGCTTTTGTCTTGCTTAGTTGAGGACATTTAATTTAATATTCATCAATATTATTGATCTCCTGCATCGACACCATTATATGACTGAGCTGGACGATGACATCACGGTTTTCTCCAGAGCGGCTATATATATATATATATTAATGAACTAAATAACTTTAATGATATAACAATAATGAAGCATCACTGAACTTCCTTAAGCTGGACTGACGCTATTCTCTTCTGGACACAGACTCTTGCATTATTCCCCGTTATCTCAGTGAAGCTGCTCTGAAACACTGTATAAATGAAGGAGACTCGACACGAATCTTTCAGAATGAATCTGAACACATGAATCTCTGCACGAATTACTTGATCTCTGGAGTTTGTCTGTGAACTTTATTTCATGTCGTTCCTCTCCGTGTCTTGACCTCTGGCAGTTTCCCATATTTTCCCAAACATTTTCTCACGTCTCCTCTGGGACGTCTGTTCTAGCTCAAACATTCGTCTTATTTCAAGATCTGGTAACACTTTAGAATACTGTTCCTTCATTAATGAAGAATTACACAGGAACAAACGAGTAACGCATTATTAACATTCTAGTAACTACTATTAACTAATAAGAAACTCTGATTAACAAATTAGTAAGTAATCGCGCTCAGATGAATGTAGTAGTTCATTATTAGCTAATCAATAACTACTATTTTTTTCATAGCTCCCAGAGAACTACTATATACAGGTTCATAATTAACATGAATAATGCATCATTTATAATAAAAGGTAATGGTAACCCACTATTAATGACTTAAGTATTACTACATCATTCTAAAGGAACTACTAATTATTTGGATCAGTATCTAAAGTGAAAAACATGATAAATACCTAATATTGACTGAAGTCATTGTAAGCTTTTGAGATTTTTGTAAGATTTTGAATAGTAATTCCTTCCAATGGATTTGGTGACACTTTAGTCATTACTAGTGTGTTCCCATGATCTTCACTTTAGATACTGATCCAAATAATTAATAGTTCCTTTAGAAATATGTAGTAACACTTGAGTCATTACTATCCAAAACCTTACAAAAGCCTTAAAAGCTTACAATGACTTCAGTCAATATTAGGTATTTATCATGTTTTTCACTTTATAATACTGATCCAAATTATTAGTAGTTCCTTTAGAAGGATGTAGTAACACTTGATTAATTACTAATGAGTTACCATTACCTTATTATATATTATGCATTATTAATATTAATTATGAACCTGTATATAGTAGTTCTTATAGTCTTCAGTGAGGTATGAAAAATAATAGTTACTGATTAGCTAATAGTGAACTACCACATTCGACTGAACGCTATGACTTACTAATTCGTTAATCAGAGTTTCTTGTTAGTTAATAGTAGTTACTACAATGTTATTAGTGCATTACTCATTTGTTCCTGTGTAGTTATTCATTAATGAAGGAACAGTATTCTAAAGTGTTACCAGATCTTGTTCTGAAAGAGCAGACGCAGAGCTGAAGTGTGTGTGCAGTGGATGTGCAGAGCTGAAGTGTGTGTGCAGTGGATGTGCAGAGCTGAAGTGTGTGTGCAGTGGATGTACAGAACTCCTGCGTCAGCAAAAGCAAAAGATCAGATTAAAAGCAGAAAATTCAAAGACTTTCATGCGGTGTGTTTGTTCCCGACTGACATCATCTGATATTGTTATACTAATGTGAGAAAAACAAGAAAAAGAGAAACAAGTGTCAGAAAATGTCCTTTAGACGGAGAACAGGAGGAGCTGCTGATCTCTGAACACAGACGCTCATATCAGCCGTAACTGTGATGAAACTGATGTTTGACAAATGCCATTACTGACAACACACACACACACACACACACACACACACACACACACACACTCACACACACACACACACACACTCACACACACACTCACACACATGCACACACACACACACACACACACACACACACTCACACACACACACACACACTCATTCGGGTGTTTGTTTGTATATGTTCTCAGTTCTGCTGTTGTGTGTTTATTGTTGATATCCTCTGGGATCTTCAGAATGTTTGTGTTTGAATGTTTTCAGTCACATGGACACACACACACACATACACACACTCACACACACACACACACACACACACACACATCTGAGCTGGAACTGAATGTAATTATGAGGCTCTATTGTCTGATTGAGCCGCTGCGCATTCGGTCGGGGATGAAGACTTAAACCTCCACGATGCCTCCAGGCTTTATGAATCTCACAATGAAGCTGATCTGAGCTGCAGGATTGTTTATAACTGTATTATCGTGTTAACTGTGTTACGCTAATCTCCTAAAGCGGCCAAAAGTTATGAAGAAATCCAGATAATATAAACATTAACGTCATGATTTTGACGTGAAAAAACGTGAAGCTGAGGTGAAGAGAACCAGAACCGACTGTATGAGCCAAGCTCTTCTAAACGTTAGAGGTCAGAGGTCAGAGGTCAGACATGCCTGAGCACCAGTGAATGCAGCAGCTCAGAGATGAGCAGATGTCAGAGAGTCTTCAGGGAATCTTTGGCTCGGTTCTTCTTCTCTTGGCCAGAGTTCTGTCGGCTGAGCGGCACACGGGGAAAATCACATGCGTTTCACAGAAATATTCCTCCAGTGTGTTCAGCGTGTTTACTGAGAAACTGGAACAGATCATCGGACGCCTCGCTGGAGACCATCGGACACGTCTGCTTAAATCCTTCAGAAGAAAACACTCCTAATCCCTGAAGATGCTGAAGGAACGGAACCATGTCTGCAAAGCCACAGAAAGAGTTAGTGTGTGTTTTATACGAGGACCTGAGAAAAACACAAAACTACAGAACACTGCACTCTTAATTTATATCCCTGTTCTAATTCAGTGACACTTTCACCATCTAATCAAATCTTCATGGAGCAGATCACATTTATTCTCACTGAATATTAAAGCAATATCACAGGAGCAGAAGTGTTATATCAGCGTAAATATCTAACGTTATAAATGATTCAGTCACTCATAAAGACAAATCACTTATTTCTGCATGAATGGATCAGTGTATTAGAATTAATCAATTGTGTGAATGATTCAATGACTCACTCAGATATTTTGTTCCTAAGTGATTCTTTGAACAAATCAGTTCAGTAAAAAGCTGTGTTTGACTTGAACCGATCGGTCTTCAAGTCGAACACATCTAGTGATTCGAAGGGCTTACTCGTGCAGTCACTTGTATTGAACCTGAATGAATCAGTGTTCCTGAACGAGTCGGTTGAATTGACCGATTCAATGACTCACTCTTAAAGACAGTCACTTGTCGCCGCCTACTGGTGCAATAATGCAATAATTCAGTGTTAAATATCTGTCTGGAACAAACACAGTCAAGCGCAGAGACACAAACAAGGTTTAAGATCTATAAGAGAATTAAAGGGCACCTATTATCACAAGATGTAAAATAAGTCTCTGATGTCCCCAGAGTATGTATGTGAAGTTTTAGCTCAAAATACCCAACAGATCATTTTTTACAGCATGTTTAAATTGTAATTTTTTGGGGCTCAGAAAAACGCGCTGTTTTAGTGTGTGCCCTTTAAATGCAAATTAACTGCTGCTGCCGGCCCAGGGGGCGGAGCCTCACGAGCTCGCGCTCAGAGTCAGGACAATCTCATCTGATAATATCAGAACAGAAACTCTCAGTTGCGGTGTTCATTTCGACTCGGAGTCGAACAATAATGCCCACAGAGCCAGAGAATATATGCTGTAAGGACATAGAACAGGTATAGTTTAGTTTAATTATGGTTATAACTTATTTGTCATCTGCTTTTATCCACTAATACAAGCCTGCTGTAGCAAAACCCGTCCGAATGATGACCAAAATATACTGACGAGTTCAGTGAAGTTTATTGTACATCACACAAAAGATGAGCGTTAGTTTTACTCCAGAGAATCACAGTAAGAGCTGAATAAACACAGTATAAGAAGTGCGCATTAAAGTCTTATCCATAAACTCTCTCTCTCTCTCTCCCTTTCATTATCAACAACATACACAGCGAAGTACACAAAACACTCGTTACAACTAACAGTAAACAAATATACACACCTTTTCAGTGGGTGCTAAATAAACTGGTAAACCTTATATCCGTAAAATGACTCGATGAGCTGTGATAAAGAGCGCGCTCGCACTTTCATTTCTTCCGTGTCCAGTCACGTTAGGCCTGTTGCTCTGAAGACTGTAAGCTGGATCACAAACAGTACAGATCCATCCTTGAGTAACAACGGGAGTAAATGAAGACTGCTATGTTCATTCTTACATCCATCAACAACACACCTCAATCGCTTAGGAGACATTCTTGTCTACAGCTGCTCAAGCGTCGAACAATGGCGGACTCTGTGTCCAGCTCACTCAGGGCGGGTCTAGGCTCAAACTGAAGTGTCACTCAACAGTCGTGGGAGGGGCCTGCTCAATTCTACGTCACATTGCGCCGAATCTGAGAACAGCTCATTCTGAGATAGTGCTTATGATTTATTGAGATTGTAAAAAAAACACTGGGTTTTTATCATTCTATGGTGGTTTTGCTCACACACTGCCAACACACATTTATGTTCAAACACCATGTAAAAGTGAATTTTGCATAATAGGTGCCCTTTAACACCAACTGGATCAGTTTGGGGTGAATCCTGAAGCTCATGAATCATATTCAATCATATGAACTCATCAAATCAAGGCTGTTTGTCTCTATCGAGAACAGAAAAGCCCTTCATATCGTCCAAACATCAGCCGGATCCTGATGTTGAATTCAACTTTCTTCTGTTCTGTATTTTGTAACATACTCTGTGTTTTTCTGAGATTCATTATCCCTTCAGAAAGAGCCCAGAGAAAACCGGCTAGAAATGAGATGAGTGATTCGACTGAACGAATCCTCCGTCAGGGACGATGATTCAGGGAATTCTCCAGCCATTCCAGCCAGAAGCTTTTCCCCGTATTCAGCCATAATTGTGATGTTTCTGTGATGTGACAGAAATACAGAAACATGCCGGCAAGGAAAGAAATATTCTCCGAGCGCCACATGATGAATGATAATGTGACCTGACCTGCACAGACTCAGAGAGATGTTTAATGTTTTCCATCTTCTCCAAGGCCTGATGAATGTTCGGCTTCACCACTGATTATATTAGTATCTATTTCCAGCGTAATCCCTCAGAACATGTGGAACCAGGACTGATTTATGCAGCACTTTTCAATCATCATCATCTTCTTCATTGTTGTTTGCAGTAATGTAGTATTTGCTGTGTTTGAGCCAAATAAAGTGTTTTCCAATGTTCATTAAAACAGATAAACCTGTAAATTTAAGAAGACACTGGAATGAGTAAATCTGACTGATATATTAGTGTTCAGTGTGTGTTTTCTTTGATGAAGAGCTTCACACTAACAGGGAACATTCTGGAAGATTCTCTCGGTATAAACAAACGTTCTTCCAGTAAAGTTAATAGAAGGTTTGTTCAAAATGATCTGGTCTTTAATAATATTCTTAAAACGTGATTTATCATCGTTCATGAAACGTTTTAATGTATTAAGAATGGTGTGTTCCTTTAACGTTTGCAATTCCAAGAAAATTCTAACCCATTCATAAATCACGTTTTCATAACTGAATGTGAACTTTAGCGAGACGTTCTTAGATCATGTTTTGTGAGCTGTGTGTGTGTGTGTGTGAATCCTCACTGCTGTTCATCTTCAGCAACTTTACTGAAATCTGGCAAAGAGCAAAAAGAGCCGCAATCTTCTTAACGAATTCTCAGCTCTTCACTTCTTCTGCTCTTCAGCTCTTCACTTCTTCAGCTCTTCTGCTCTTCAGCTCTTCTGCTCTTCAGCTCTTCTGCTCTTCAGCTCTTCTGCTCTTCTGCTCTTCTGCTCTTCTGCTCTTCAGCTCTTCACTTCTTCTGCTCTTCTGCTCTTCACTTCTTCAGCTCTTCTGCTCTTCAGCTCTTCACTTCTTCTGCTCTTCACTTCTTCTGCTCTTCAGCTCTTCAGCTCTTCAGCTCTTCTGCTCTTCACTTCTTCTGCTCTTCTGCTCTTCAACTCTTCTGCTCTTCAGCTCTTCAGCTCTTCAGCTCTTCTGCTCTTCAGCTCTTCAGCTCTTCAGCTCTTCTGCTCTTCAGCTCTTCAGCTCTTCAGCTCTTCTGCTCTTCAGCTCTTCAGCTCTTCTGCTCTTCTGCTCTTCACTTCTTCAGCTCTTCTGCTCTTCAGCTCTTCTGCTCTTCTGCTCTTCTGCTCTTCAGCTCTTCAGCTCTTCTGCTCTTCTGCTCTTCACTTCTTCAGCTCTTCTGCTCTTCTGCTCTTCTGCTCTTCACTTCTTCAGCTCTTCTGCTCTTCAGCTCTTCAGCTCTTCAGCTCTTCTGCTCTTCAGCTCTTCAGCTCTTCTGCTCTTCTGCTCTTCACTTCTTCAGCTCTTCTGCTCTTCTGCTCTTCTGCTCTTCAGCTCTTCACTTCTTCTGCTCTTCTGCTCTTCTGCTCTTCAGCTCTTCACTTCTTCTGCTCTTCAGCTCTTCTGCTCTTCAGCTCTTCAGCTCTTCTGCTCTTCACTTCTTCAGCTCTTCTGCTCTTCAGCTCTTCAGCTCTTCAGCTCTTCTGCTCTTCTGCTCTTCACTTCTTCTGCTCTTCTGCTCTTCACTTCTTCAGCTCTTCTGCTCTTCAGCTCTTCACTTCTTCTGCTCTTCACTTCTTCTGCTCTTCTGCTCTTCAGCTCTTCAGCTCTTCTGCTCTTCTGCTCTTCTGCTCTTCAGCTCTTCTGCTCTTCAGCTCTTCAGCTCTTCTGCTCTTCACTTCTTCAGCTCTTCTGCTCTTCAGCTCTTCTGCTCTTCACTTCTTCAGCTCTTCTGCTCTTCAGCTCTTCTGCTCTTCAGCTCTTCAGCTCTTCAGCTCTTCTGCTCTTCACTTCTTCAGCTCTTCAGCTCTTCACTTCTTCAGCTCTTCTGCTCTTCACTTCTTCAGCTCTTCTGCTCTTCACTTCTTCAGCTCTTCTGCTCTTCTGCTCTTCAGCTCTTCAGCTCTTCACTTCTTCAGCTCTTCAGCTCTTCAGCTCTTCAGCTCTTCAGCTCTTCAGCTCTTCACTTCTTCAGCTCTTCAGCTCTTCAGCTCTTCTGCTCTTCTGCTCTTCAGCTCTTCAGCTCTTCAGCTCAGGGTTACGATTGTTTACATCTGACTGTTTTCACGGTTAGTTGTGTTTGTTTGTGAGATGAAACACACACATCTGGTGACTCACACACATATGAAATATTACAGTTTTTCACAATTTCTAAAACACCCTTCCTGAAACCTTCAACCATTTTCTCACAACATTAAACACAAAACCAAATCTTCAAACTAGATTCAGAGAACATCAGACTCTCCTGGCAAAATCACACAATAACTTCAAGACCGTTTCACTTGTTCTTAAAATCGAACTATGCGTTCAGATCTTACACACATCAGTAAATATATAAACTCTACAGATATAGTTTTAGTATTGTGTGAAATTAAAGTAATGAATATAATAATATCTACAACCCAAACAGTGTTTTATCAGTCAGTCTCTCAAATGCTGATGATCAGTGAGCCGAAAACCGTCATAAATCTGAACTCATCACTGAGTCCCACACACACTCTCACACACAATCACACACACTCTCACAGCGAGTCCAGCTTTTGTTCTGAGTTTACGAGACAGAAGGAGCCGATAACCTTGAGCGCTGTGACACCTTTCTATAGACTATTAATAAACCTCATTAGAATATCAGCTTGTCCTTCAGTGTGAATTCATGCAGACCGACAGCCAATTATATTCAAAGACAAACATCTGAGAGCGTCAGAAGCTTCCAGAACAATCTCTCGAAGACTTTCCCTGACAGAGTGAAGATCTCCAGCTCCTTCATCACTGTTTTATATTCAGTGTTCAGTGAAGGAGAAAGAGTGTGAAGGAGAGCGAATGAGTGAGACGACTGAAAGAGCGGAAGGGAAAAGATAGGAAACGATTGGAGAAAAATGAGGAAAGGGAAAAAGAAAAGATGGAAAAAAATAATATGAGAAAAGATGAAAAATAGAAGATAAATATA
>CM040788.1:160000-185000 GCA_022829085.1 Abramis brama
GTTCCTCGGTGTGTTCCTCGGTGTGTTCCTCGGTGTGTTCCTCAGTGTGTTCCTCGGTGTGTTCCTCAGTTCCTCGGTGTGTTCCTCGGTGTGTTCCTCGGTGTGTTCCTCAGTTCCTCGGTGTGTTCCTCGGTGTGTTCCTCGGTGTGTTCCTCAGTGTGTTCCTCGGTGTGTTCCTCAGTTCCTCGGTGTGTTCCTCAGTTCCTCGGCGTGTTCCTCGGCGTGTTCCTCGGCGTTTTCCTCGGCGCGTTCCTCGGTGTGTTCCTCGGTGTGTTCCTCGGTGTGTTCCTCGGTGTGTTCCTCGGTGTGTTCCTATGTGTGTTCCTCGGTGTGTTCCTCGGTGTGTTCCTCAGTTCCTCGGTGTGTTCCTCGGTGTGTTCCTCGGTGTGTTCCTCGGTGTGTTCCTCGGTTCCTCGGTGTGTTCCTCAGTTCCTCGGTGTGTTCCTCATTGTGTTCCTCGGTGTGTTCCTCGGTGTTTTCCTCGGTGTGTTCCTCGGTGTGTTCCTCGGTGTGTTCCTCGGTGTGTTCCTCAGTGTGTTCCTCAGTTCCTCGGTGTGTTCCTCGGTGTGTTCCTCGGTGTGTTCCTCGGTGTGTTCCTCTGTGTGTTCCTCAGTGTTTTCCTCGGTGTGTTCCTCGGTGTGTTCCTCGGTGTGTTCCTCTGTGTGTTCCTCGGTGTGTTCCTCGGTGTGTTCCTCGGTGTGTTCCTCAGTGTTTTCCTCAGTGTTTTCCTCTGTGTGTTCCTCGGTGTGTTCCTCTGTGTGTTCCTCGGTGTGTTCCTCGGTGTGTTCCTCGGTGTGTTCCTCGGTGTGTTCCTCGGCGTGTTCCTCGATGTGTTCCTCAGTTCCTCGGTGTGTTCCTCGGTGTGTTCCTCTGTGTGTTCCTCCGTTCCTCGGTGTGTTCCTCGGTGTGTTCCTCGGCGTGTTCCTCGGCGTGTTCCTCGGCGTGTTCCTCGGCGTGTTCCTCGGTGTGTTCCTCTGCGTGTTCCTCTGCGTGTTCCTCAGTGTTTTCCTCGGTGTGTTCCTCGGTGTGTTCCTCGGTGTGTTCCTCTGTGTGTTCCTCGGTGTGTTCCTCGGTGTGTTCCTCAGTGTTTTCCTCAGTGTTTTCCTCTGTGTGTTCCTCGGTGTGTTCCTCGGTGTGTTCCTCGGTGTGTTCCTCGGTGTGTTCCTCGGCGTGTTCCTCGGTGTGTTCCTCAGTTCCTCGGTGTGTTCCTCGGTGTGTTCCTCTGTGTGTTCCTCCGTTCCTCGGTGTGTTCCTCGGTGTGTTCCTCGGTGTGTTCCTCGGCGTGTTCCTCGGCGTGTTCCTCGGCGTGTTCCTCGGTGTGTTCCTCTGCGTGTTCCTCGGTGTGTTCCTCCGTTCCTCGGTGTGTTCCTCGGTGTGTTCCTCGGTGTGTTCCTCGGTGTGTTCCTTGGTGTGTTCCTCGGTGTGTTCCTCAGTTCCTCGGTGTGTTTCTCAGTGTGTTCCTCGGTGTGTTCCTCGGCGTGTTCCTCGGTGTGTTCCTCAGTTCCTCGGTGTGTTCCTCAGTTCCTCGGTGTGTTCCTCAGTGTGTTCCTCGGTGTGTTCCTCGGTGTGTTCCTCAGTGTGTTCCTCGGCGTGTTCCTCGGTGTGTTCCTCGGTGTGTGTTCCTCGGTGTGTGTTCCTCAGTTCCTCGGTGTGTTCCTTGGTGTGTGTTCCTCGGTGTGTTCCTCAGTTCCTCGGTGTGTTTCTCAGTGTGTTCCTCGGTGTGTGTTCCTCGGCGTGTTCCTCGGCGTGTTCCTCGGCGTGTTCCTCGGTGTGTTCCTCAGTTCCTCGGTGTGTTCCTCGGTGTGTTCCTCAGTTCCTCGGTGTGTTCCTCGGTGTGTTCCTCGGCGTGTTCCTCGGCGTGTTCCTCGGCGTGTTCCTCGGCGTGTTCCTCTGCGTGTTCCTCGGTGTGTTCCTCCGTTCCTCGGTGTGTTCCTCGGTGTGTTCCTCGGTGTGTTCCTCTGCGTGTTCCTCAGTTCCTCGGCGTGTTCCTCGGTGTGTTCCTCAGTTCCTCGGTGTGTTCCTCAGTGTGTTCCTCGTTGTGTTCCTCGGTGTGTTCCTCAGTGTGTTCCTCGGTGTGTTCCTCGGTGTGTTCCTCGGTGTGTTCCTCGGTGTGTTCCTCAGTTCCTCGGTGTGTTCCTCGGTGTGTTCCTCGGTGTGTTCCTCGGGGTGTGTTCCTCGGTGTGTTCCTCGGCGTGTTCCTCGGCGTGTTCCTCGGCGTGTTCCTCGGCGTGTTCCTCGGTGTGTTCCTCGGTGTGTTCCTCAGTTCCTCGGTGTGTTCCTCGGTGTGTTCCTCGGTGTGTTCCTCAGTTCCTCGGTGTGTTCCTCAGTTCCTCGGTGTGTTCCTCGGTGTGTTCCTCGGTGTGTTCCTCGGCGTGTTCCTCGGGCGTGTTCCTCGGTGTGTGTTCCTCGGTGTGTGTTCCTCAGTTCCTCGGTGTGTTCCTCGGTGTGTTCCTCAGTTCCTCGGTGTGTTCCTCGGTGTGTTCCTCGGTGTGTTCCTCGGTGTGTTCCTCCGTTCCTCGGTGTGTTCCTCAGTTCCTCGGTGTGTTCCTCGGTGTGTTCCTCGGTGTGTTCCTCAGTTCCTCGGTGTGTTCCTCAGTGTGTTCCTCAGTGTGTTCCTCGGTGTGTTCCTCTGTGTGTTCCTCGGTGTGTTCCTCAGTGTTTTCCTCTGTGTGTTCCTCGGTGTGTTCCTCGGTGTGTTCCTCAGTTCCTCGGTGTGTTCCTCAGTGTGTTCCTCGGTGTGTTCCTCAGTGTGTTCCTCAGTGTGTTCCTCGGTGTGTTCCTCGGTGTGTTCCTCAGTTCCTCGGTGTGTTCCTCAGTGTGTTCCTCAGTGTGTTCCTCAGTGTTTTCCTCTGTGTGTTCCTCGGTGTGTTCCTCAGTGTGTTCCTCAGTGTGTTCCTCGGTGTGTTCCTCAGTGTGTTCCTCTGTGTGTTCCTCGGTGTGTTCCTCAGTGTGTTCCTCGGTGTGTTCCTTGGTGTGTTACTCGGTGTGTTCCTCAGTTCCTCGGTGTGTTCCTCAGTGTGTTCCTCAGTGTGTTCCTCAGTGTTTTCCTCGGTGTGTTCCTCGGTGTGTTCCTCGGTGTGTTCCTCGGTGTGTTCCTCAGTGTGTTCCTCGGTGTGTTCCTCGGTGTGTTCCTCGGTGTGTTCCTCAGTTCCTCGGTGTGTTCCTCGGTGTGGTCCTCAGTGTGTTCTGCACGGTTCCGCACGGTTTCGCACCGTCGGCTGAAACTGGTCCTCGACGGGGTTTTTCCGGCTGATTCGACATGTTGAATTGCCGTTGGGCCATCGGTGAGAGAGAACTCTGATTGGCTGTTCAGCTCAGTGAACGAGTCACTGCACGAGAATAATAGCAAAACAGCGAGTAAAGAAGTCAAGACGGTACAGACAGAAGCTGATCTTCTGTTACACATCTTACCTGAGTGTTCCTCAGCGAATATTTCCATATTAACATGAGCAGAGTGGAATAAAGGGTTAGGGTTAGGGTTAGTGTTTAGCAGGATTGATATTCAAAACGGTAAGCACGCACTGCTTTGTTTACGGTGTGTGTTTCTGCAGCGTCGGTTTCCCTTTTTTAATGACGAATATAGACGAATATCTGCAGAAACAGACAGTTGTCTCATTCACACACAGGCGCAGAACGTTAGCATTCTAGCTGACAGTCGGCTGTAGTTCTGTGTGTGTTCAAGTGCAGCTTTCCCCCCGACGCGAGGCAGCGACGCAGTCGGCTTTCATCAGCGCTAGTTCGGCGGTGCCGGTTTGGTGTGTTCCAGGCTTAAGGGCCTCAGGATATCAAATAACCAATGAGTTTCTGCAGTATCTGTGACGGACAAACACACACACACAACATCAACACACACACTTCATCACATTTTTTACTGAGCTTATGATGAACACAACGGCTTGTTTAGTTGTGGACAGTATTATTGATTAGACTGAACTGAGCTGACGATGACATCCCTGTTCTCAGCAGAACTGCTTTATCGATGGAACGAACTTCCACGCATTTTTAGACGCGATATGTGAACGGCCCCTTTTAGAGTTGGCAAATTAGGATATTTTTGTCATTCTTGATGAAATACCTCCACACATCTGATGTGTGCTGTCTGTTGGTGACGTTCGCCATTTTGAATTAATTTATGGTTAATGGGCGCTAGAGTAGTGGATTGTTTCTGACAGCGCCGACAAGTGGTTGAAGTAGATCTCTCGACTACTCGACTAGTCTGTGCAAGCCCTAGTGTCTGGTGTTGTTGATCATACCTGTGACTTACTCGACTACACACCTGCATTCCTGTCTCCCTCCGTCTTCTTCTTCATCCTCATCATCTTCATCATCACCATCCTCGTCCATTCTCGGATTCCTCTTCAGTCCTGGGACCTGCGTCAGAAAGGGACATTGTTATTATCAAGCTTTATCAGTTGTGATAGTAATAATTATACAATATTATTATTATTATTAAAGCTGATTGTGACTGGCGCATGTGCAGAAATCAAACCTCTGGGCTGTTACTGAGTGCATGTGTTTTCATGTGTATGATTCACTCATCAGTCTGTTATTAATCACTCACATGACAACATTTAATAGCCATTTTAGCCAAATCGCATTTGATTCTTGGAGTGATGCTTGTCCAGTTCAGTCACTGCACCAGAACCACTGCTGTATGATGTCTCTCATGTGACGGTCACAAAAAGGATTTTCCTTTAGTGGCAGAAAGAGCGGAACACATGCCTGCAAAACAAAAGAGAGAGAGAGAGAGAGAGAGACACAGAGAGAGGGAGACAGAGAGAGAGAGAGGGAGACAGAGAGAGAGAGAGAGGGAGAGAGAGAGAGATAAAAGAGCGAGAGCCTCAGGAATGAGGGAAGGGGGTGAGCGAGAGAGAGAGAGAGAGAGAGAGAGAGAAAGAGAGCGAGAGCCTCAGGGATGAGGGAAGGGGGCGAGCGAGAGCTGTTGTTGTGAGGCTTGGCGCTGCTGGAGATCATGTTTGTGTTTGGCTCTCGTCGTCCCCTTGCGTTCGGTCCCTGCTGAGCAGATCTGAGGCCGCATGTGTTCATGGTTTGAGGCCGCATGTTAAACAGCTGATCTCGGTCTCTCTGCGCTCAGAAGGACACGCGTTTGTGTCTGTCAGTGATAAATCACCATCACTGCAGTGCTTTAACTCAGTGTATCACTGCCGGAGTCTGTCACAAGCCACGACTATTAAATGCTATCCTGCTGCTGCTACCCTGCCTGCTGCTGCGTTGCATTAGTTTGCGTCTGTAAGCTTTGTATCTTTCTGTTTTAATCATTATACTATCATTCCTTGTTGTTTATACTGCTAAATATAACTTAATCAACATCACACATTAACCTGACATCGCTAGCTTCAATCTAAATCGTTATTGCTAACACAACACGCTAGTAATTTGCTAGCCTGTTAGCGTGCCATCCGTGCGCTCTTTATTTATTTATTTTTTCTCTCGCGCCTTTTACGAGTCCATCAAAAAACTGTGGTGAGTATTAGTCAACAAACATGGTGAGTCATGTCATCTTCTCCTCTTATTTACCTGCACCTCATGCAACATGTTTAGCATAGCCTTCTCTGTCAGCACAGGATTTACATGTGATAAATGCAGGGAGATAGTAAAGCTGACGGGGAAGATTTCAGAACTAGAGACACGCATCCAAACTTTAATCGAGGTTAATTGTAAGAGTGCAAGGGCTTTAGATACTGCTTTGGATGCGACTAGCTTAGTGAACTCTGTACACTGTTCGGTTCCGGCTGAAGCAGAGCCTGTGCAGCAGGGCAACTGGGTGATGGTGAGGCGTTGTAGTTGCGGGACAAAACACAGCTCTTCTGTTCCGATAACAACATTAAACAGGTTCTCCCAACAGGTTTTCACTCAGTGAAACACCCACTGAGAATCCTGTTGATTGTGCCCTAGTTATTGGCGATTCTATTACACGGAACGTGAAAAGCCTCCATAGTCACATGTTTGCCGGGAGCCAGAGCGCCTGACATCAAAGCAAATTTAAAAGTGCTGGCTAATGCTAATCGTAAATTCTCTAAGATCATTATTCACGTCGGCACTAATGATGTTCGACTCCGCCAGTCGGAGATCACTAAAATTAATATTAAAGAGGTGTGTGAACTCGCAAGTACGATGTCAGGCACTGTAATTTGCTCTGGCCCCCTTCCGGTTCGCAGGAGTGATGAGATAGTTAGTAGATTGTATTCACTCAATGGCTGGCTGTCGAGATGGTGTCCGCGTAATAATATAGAATTCATAGACAATTGGAAAGTTTTTGGGGCAGACCTGACCTGTTGAAAAGAGATGGTATTCATCCCTCCTGGGATGGTGCTGCTCTTCTCTCTAGTAATATGGCACATAGTCTTAGAGCTCAAACATGACAATCTGGGGCTCAGGTCAGGAAGCAGACAGACTGGCTAAACCGACCGTCTGCTAGCGGCCTCGCGTCACCAAGCTCAGATAAATCCCATCACATAGAGCCTCTTTCACCTAGATATCATCATATAGAGACTGTGTCTGTTCCCTGAATTAGGACAAACAAAAAACTCCTAAACCCATTCAAGGGTAAAAATTTAATTGATGTTCAACAAATAAAAACAGATATAATACGGATGAACAAATGATAAAGCTCGGGTTGCTGAATATTAGATCCCTTACTTCAAAAGCACTCGTTGTTGATATGATTACAGACTATAACCTAGATGTGCTGTGTTTGACAGAAACCTGGCTAAAACCAGACAATTATATTACTTTAAATGAGTCCACCCCGCAAGATTACTGTTATAAACATGAGCCTCGTCTGAAAGGCAAAGGGGGAGGTGTTGCTGTAATTTATAGTAATATCTTCAGAATTACTGAGAAGTCTTGTTTTGAATATAATTCTTTTGAAGTGTTGTTGCTTAATGTAACATTATCTAGTGTAAATGATAAATCACGTTTAACATTTGTGCTGGCTAATGTATACAGGCCACCAGGGCACCATACAGACTTTATCAAAGAATTTGCTGATTTTCTATCAGAGTTAATATTGACTGCAGATAAAGTCCTAATTGTTGGTGATTTTAATATACATGTGGATAACGAAAAAGATGCATTGGGATTGGCATTTAAAGACAGTCTGAACTCTATTGGAGTTAGACAACACGTGTCAGGACCTACTCATTGTCGTAATCATACTGTAGATCTAATATTATCACACTGAATAAATGTTGATGCCGTTGAAATTCTGCAGCAGAGCGATGACATCTCAGATCATTATCTAGTCTCGTGTAAACTTAATTTAGCCAAGGCTGCAAAGCCGACTCCGTGTTATAAATATATGTTAGACCTATCACTTCTGCCACTAAAGATTGCTTTATCAATAATCTTCCTGATCAGTTTCATCATCTCAGCATCCCAGATAGCTTAGAAGAACTTGATAGCGCAACTCTTAACTCTCTCTTTTCCAGCACTTTAGACACAGTTGCTCTGTTGCACTTAAAGAAGATTAAAGAAAATAGTCCAACGCCACACTCAGGCCCTTAAGAGAGCAGCCAGAAAAATGGAGCGCAACTGGAAGAAAACAAAACTAGAGGTATTTCGCATTTCATGGAAAGACAGTTCGATTGCATACAGAGAGGCCTTAAAAGCTGCTAGATCTGCTTATTTTTCAAACCTATTAGAAGAAAATAAACAAAACCCTAGGTATTTATTTGAAATTGTGGCTAAACTAACGAAAAATAAATCTTCAACCCCAGATGTTTCCAAGCAGCACAGCAGTAATGACTTTATTAACTTCTTTACTAACAAGATTGATAATATCAGGGAGAAAATTATAACTATGCAACCGTCTACTACAGTATCGCATCAGGCAATGCATTGTCTCCCTGAGGAAAAATTTGATTCATTCGTTGCTATAGGAGAGGAAGAATTTACTAAACTCGTTAAATCATCTAAATCGACAACATGTATGTTAGACCCTATACCGACTAAGCTACTGAAAGAGATGCTTCCAGAGGTCATAGATCCTCTTCTTAAAGGTGCAGTGTGTATTTTTTAGCGGCATCTAGTGGTGAGGTTTGCAAATTGCAAACAGACAGTCACTCACAGCTTATCTCTCAATTTGCAAACTCGAAGGAGAAGCTACGGTGGCCGACGTAGGATAAAAGATGTCGTTGTCTGAGTCAGCAGAGAGTAGCAAGTCAAGCAATGGGGTTTCTTTATATTATATTTTATATTAAATTATATTTACTTAATTATTCAGTAAAACCACATGTTATTATGATTGTTATTTTTACTTGTTCATCATTGTGTTAGTCTTTTATTCAGTGACTTTACCATAGCTTGTTTCCATGCTAGTTAGTATAAGATAAGAGCTATGGATAAGAGCATCAAAGCAGCTAGGTAAGGGGAAATAGCTAACGTTACGATGTCCGAGGCGTCGTTCAGACACCATGTTTTTACAAAGTCATATTCAGGTGAGGATCAAAGGTCTTAATATGTAATATAATAATACTAATCAGCTGATTGTCTCACGAACGTAACCAGCACATTTCTCCCCACATAGCAAACCCACAACACAGCGAGAGAGAAGAACCACATAAAACTATCCAACTACAATTTTTTTCTAACAGGGTAGTAAAAGTTTAGCTGGCTAATATGAGCTGTTATGCTGTAGGCTAACGTTAGTGTTTTACGGTCAATAGTACTAATCAGCTGATTGTCTCATGAATGTAACCAGCACATTTATCCCCACATAGCAAAGCCATAACACAGCGAGGCAGAAGAACTAAGTTACATGAAACAATCTAACTACATATTTTACACCACTGACAAGGGAAAAGTCACTTCTCACGGTGTCTATGGCTAGCTTCTAGGTAATGCTAACATTATGAAACAACAGTTTTCATTTGCATTGTTAAAGTTGGAATACCTTACCTGTCCAGCAGAAAACAGGCAACTTCGGCGTCGCTTTGAAAGCCTTTTTCCCTCATAATAAGACCCTTCCATCGGTGAAAAGCCACACCGATGTTGACCCGTGATTTTTGCCTACGTTTCCCCCTTATTTTTCTGGCTTCATCATACTTTCTCTTCTTTGAAGCAGATTTACCCTCTGTCTGCTCTTGTCCTAAACAATAACTGTGGTCATTCATTTTCCCGAAATTCTGCTGCGTCTTTTTCTGCTTCTCATTCAAGTTAGTGACGAAACGCGCTCTGTAGCGCTGTTTATTCGCTGTCGGCTACGGTAGAAACATGACATCACGATATGTCGACCTTCATAGAAGGGGGTGCCCGCGGTTATGTAGATATAAATGACTCATTCTAAGGTAATAAAAACATAACGGTTCATTAATTAAGGTCTTTATACACCACTGAAAACATATTTATGGATCTTATATTGCATTTCTGTCAATAGATCCTCAGAATTATTACACATTGCACCTTTAATATCATTAATTCATCTTTGTCATTAGGATATGTACCGAAAACTTTTAAGCTAGCTATGATTAAACCGCTTGTTAAAAAAACTCAACTTGATCCTACAGAATTAGTCAATTACAGGCCGATCTCGAATCTACCTTTTCTGTCAAAGATATTAGAAAAAGCAGTATCCTCACAACTGTGTTCCTTTTTAGAAAGAAATGATATCTGCGAGGATTTCCAGTCAGGATTTAGACCGTACCATAGTACCGAGACTGCTCTCGTTAGAGTCACAAATGATTTGCTCTTATCATCCGATCATGGTTGTATCTCTCTATTAGTGTTACTCGATCTAAGTGCTGCATTTGACACTATCGACCACAACATTAAATAAAACTTAAATAGACTCGAAAATTATGTTGGCATTAGTGGAATTGCGTTAGCATGGTTTAAATCATACTTATCTGACCGTTATCAGTTTGTAGCAGTAAATGAAGAGATGTCTCATCGATCACAAGTTCAGTATGGCGTACCTCAAGGCTCAGTACTAGGACCGCTGCTGTTCACTCTGTACATGCTACCATTAGGAGATATCATTAGGAAGCATGGCATTAGTTTTCACTGTTATGCTGATGATACTCAGCTCTATATTTCTTCACGCCCCGACGAAACTTATAGCTGACAGAGGTGGAAAGTCCAGGTTCAGAAAGTAAAAGTCCTCCTCGGTATTTTGTTCCAATCACCTGTATTTGCTAATTAGCACAGTTTTTCAGCCAGGAGATACTAGCTAATTAGAACTAATTAGTGAAATCAGGTGGCTAAGTTCATGGGTGGAATAAACATATGGCAGGACTTTTACTTTCTGACCCCTGGACTTTCCACCTCTGATAGCTGATATAAAAAATTGGATGACTAGCAATTTCCTACAACTAAATTCTGAAAAAACAGATATTCTAATTATTGGACAAAAAACTTCCTCACGTAATAACCTAGAATACTGTCTAACACTTGATGGCTGCTCTGTCAAGTCTTCGTCGTCGGTTAGGAACCTGGGTGTGCTCTTTGATACCAATCTTTCATTTGAAAGTCACATGTCTATTAAACCGCATTCTTTCATCTTAAAAATATATCTAAATTACGCCATATGCTCTCAATGACAAATGCGGAACAATTAGTTCATGACCTCAAGGCTAGATTACTGTAATGCTCTACTGGGTGGTTGCCCTGCACGCTTAATAAACAAACTACAGCTGGTCCAAAACGCAGCAGCTCGAGTTCTTACCAGAACCAGGAAGTATGACCATATTAGCCCGGTTCTGTCAACACTGCATTGGCTCCCTATTAAACATTGTATAAATTTTTAAATATTGCTGATTACTTACAAAGCACTAAATGGTTTAGCTCCGCAGTGCTTGAGTGAGCTCTTAACACATTATAGTCCTTCACGTCTATTGTGATCTCAAAATTCCGGCCAGTTGATAATACCTAGAATATCAAAATCGACCGCTGGCGGTAGATCCTTTTCCTATTTAGCACCAAAACTTTGGAACAGTCTTCCTAACATTGTCCGGGAAGCAGACACACTCTGTCAGTTCAAAGCTAGATTAAAGACACATCTCTTTGACCTAGCGTTCACATAATACATTATAGACTTCTATAATTCAATGTTAGGCTGCATAGATCAGGTCAGCTGGAACCGGGAACACTTCCCATAAATCCTGATGTACTCGTTACATCATAAGAAGAATGGCATCTACGCTAATTTTAGTGTCTTTGTTTTCCCGCAGCCTGCCGGATCCAGGCCGTATCCAGATCTGACGGAGGACCTTCGCCTGGACCCGATGACAACGCAGTGCTGAAGTGCCAACTAGTCTCTCCCTATGGAGGATCCCTTTCCCACTCTACAGATAAAGCGTTGCCCGGAAAATTCGTTTCGCGTACCTACCCCGAAGTGACAAAATAAAATAAAAGTCTGTATCAAATTTATAAGTAAAGACCAGTACTTTGTTTAGGCTTGGTTTGTAGGGAATTACAAACCTGCGCACATATATTCAAATGCACATGACATAACTATAGAACCAATTCTTAATGCGCATGTGAACACCATCAGCGTTTCTCACAGGTTCGCGTTTAAAGTCTGTGTAGAGAGAATGGTGTCGTCTTAGCGGCCCCTAATTTAATAACAAATGATCGTTGCGACGGAAGCGAATCAATCAAAACTAACTTTAGCTGGAAAATAACTTTATTAAAGAACCGCTATAAAGCCAAAACAATCTCTGTTACCCTAAATTATATGTTTGTCTCTGTAAAGCTGCTTTGAAACAATCTACATTGTTAAAAGCGCTATATAAATCAGGATGACTTGACTTGACTTGACGACTCTGGAGCAATGCAGCGTTTACATCATTCATATATCATTCTTCCTTAATTTGGTGAAACAACACAGTCAGCGCATTCAAATATAAGACATTAATACTTTTAAGGTTTTACTTTAAAGTCGACATGAAAGGGAAGTTGCGCTGGTCTGTTCTCCTCTATTGTGTTGTATATCTGAGTGAAACGCTTCAGGAACAAGAACAAATGTGGGCAGGGCTTGATTTTGTCTGCGTGGAATTGATGGAGGGTTGTGGTCTGCTATTGGTGGATCTGATGTGAGTGACAGTTTGCCCCGCCCTCGGTTACTGAAGCTCTGAGGGCGTGTCTCTTCAGCAGCTTCAAATCCTCAGTTCTCATTTGCTGCATTTGACTCTGTTAACCACCAGATCCTTTTGTCAACATTCATGATGGAAGGGATCTCAGGAATGGCACTCCAGTGGTTCAAGTCTTCCCTCTCAGCAGGTCCTTCAGGGTGTCGTGGAGGAGTGAGGTACTAGCTACTAGCTACTGGAGTGCCTCAGGGCTCAGTGCTGGGACCGCTTCTCTTCTCCATCTACATGCCATCACTAGATCTGTCATTCAGAAACATGGGTTTTCCCATCACTGTTATCATCTAGCTACTGGAGTGCCTCAGGGCTCAGTGCTGGGACCGCTTCTCTTCTCCATCTACATGACATCACTAGATCTGTCATTCAGAAACATGGGTTTTCCCATCACTGTTATCATCTAGCTACTGGAGTGCCTCAGGGCTCAGTGCTGGGACCACTTCTCTTCTCCACATACATGTTATCACTGGGATCTGTCATTCAGAAACATGGTTTTCCCATCACTGCTACACTGATGACACACAACTCTACTTCTCATTCCACCCGGATAATCCGACGGTAGCTGGACGGCTTCCGACTTTCCTGCTGGATGAAGGACCATCACCTTCAACTCAAGCTCTTGTTCTATCCAGACTGGACTATTGTAATGCTCTCTCCTTCCAGCATCAGTCAAACCTCTGCAAATGATCCAGATGCTGCAGTAAGAGTGTCTTTATCGAGCAGAAGAGACACACGTCACTCCTCTCCTGATAAACCTGGTTCCCAACAGCAGCTCGCATCAAACTCAAGCCACTGATGTTTTCCTGCAGAACAACACTGGCTCTGCTCCTCTATACCTAAACTCACTACTACAGATCTACAGTATGTGTCTCCAGAAGCTTGAGTTCTGCAAGCGAACGGCATCTTGTGGTGCATTGTTTTGGATAAAAGCGTCTGCTGAATGATTACATGTACATGTAATGCCCTCGTCATCAGAGAAGAGAAGAGATGAAGAGGGAGGGGAAGATATTCTGATTCAAGATTACCAGGAACATGAATTTCACACAATAATGACGTGCACCAATATATCACAATAATGATAAATCATTTAGAATAAATGCTCCAATATTCCATAAAAAAATGTTTTGATTTCATGGTGAATTTAAGCTCATTTTATTAAGTAAGTGAATCTGAATATGTAAAATCAAAGATGGCAAGAGAGAATCCACAACATCACAGCTGAGATCTATGAAAGTACAGAGCAGTAGATAAACTCTTCTGTAGATACCAGGCCTGGGAATTATATTACTGGGAATTACTGATTTGATATGCATTGCATTTTTATATATTTTGGCTCTTGATGTCCAGAATGCTGATTTCAGTTTAGCTACTTAAATATTACATTTACATAGAAAACAATAAGAGAAACAGTAAGAGAAGAGCAGTTTAAGGTGAGCGAGTCGGACATCCTGCAGAAAGACTGTTTCTTTTTAATCGTATCAAGCATTAGATCAACATTTTATTAGCATTTAAAAATGGTTTGCACTTTGCCGGATGCAGAGAGAACCAGCATGAGTGGATGTGAGTGTTGCAGTGATTTGCTGGGGTCTAATGAGAGTGTTTGTTTGCTCACTCAGCGTTTCAGAGCAGTTCAGTTCGTCTGCGGCGTTCGTTCTATCGCTCTGCGTGTTTCTTCAGTGGTTGTAGGAAGTTGTGTGTTGCTGTTCGGGTTCGACCCGTCGGGCCCCAGATCAGATGCACTAGTTTCTCCAGGGGAAATCCAGCTGCTGATTCCCAGATAACTCCCCGTTTCCCGAGAGAGAGCCTGGGTTCTGTGTCCGCACACACGCACTGTGTTTACAGGGTCAAAGGTCAGTTTAAAGACATTTCAGAACAATGAAAAACTATCTTGTGATTGTCATTAAAACAAACATCGTATATATGTCATATTTCTGTGGCATTTATAAAAGCCTGAATGTGATTCACCAGATCAAGCTGGATCTTTTCTCTCCACTGACATCAGAGTTCTTCATCATGTGAGAGAATCACTAACCGAATCAAACACAACGCTGTCTGTCTTCATCTTCAACACAACATCTGTTGTTTCAGCAGTTCAACAATCTTCTGTCTGCAGAGGTTCTCACTGTTTGCATCTTTCTTTACAATAAATTAATATATTGTATATGATTCAATGACACTGAGATGTTTGAAGTGACTATTCTCACAGAACCCAGAAAGGAGTGACGTGTTGGTCGAGGACAAGACGATGCAGAAACGCCTTTATTTACAGCTAATCTCATTAATTAATCTCATTAATTAATCTGTCACAGAGAAGAGTGAATGATTCCCTTCTTTTATTTGTAGAGAAATTTAACTTTGAAACGTATAATTCTGATGCACATTCACAAACTCTTATATATATTACAGTTATTGAGAAAATATCCTGAGGCTCGTGATACATACACACACACGCACACACACACACACACACACAAACACACACACACAAACACACACACACTCACGCACACACACACACACACACTTGGCTTCTCGACTGTAGATCCGATAAACTCAGAGGTCACTGAACTCACTTTCGCAGCCAGCAGTGGAGGCTCATGGGAAACGCTGAGCTGATCTGTGTGTGTGTGTGTGTGTGTGAGGCTTTGAACTTTCCCAGGACAGAAGAATCCGGACTGAAGTTCTAATGGAACCGCTGAGTGTTTTAAACAGAAGCTGAAGGTCTGCAGGGAAGAGTGTGTGATCCTGACAGATCCTGCAGGAAGAGGCGTCAGTGTTCCCAGCTCACCAGCTCACACACACACACACACAAACACTTTTTAAAAAATTTCATATTTCACATTAACATTTTTATTTCCAGTGAGGATCTTCTGTGCTTCAGATCTCAGACGCTCGTGTCTCTGTGGAGAAGCAAAGACATTCTCACAAGAAGAGAACGTCCCCAAAGAGTGTGTTATTTATTTATTTAGACATTAGACTGCAGTGGAAAAAACAAGAAACGGCCTCAAGGTTTACAGAGTATATATAATGTTCTGCAGCTTCACATGTTATGACATAATGTTCCACAATCAGAGAGGAAACTTTCTGGAATATTCCTGAATAAATCATCAAAGTCCATTTCTGCCACACTAAAAAAAGGCAAAATTATGAGATAAAATGTAAAAATTATGACATACTAAGTCATAAATATTAATATTTAAATATTAAAAAGTTGAAATTATGAGATAAGATTACTCTTTATGTCAATGATGATTTACAAAAGTGTGTTTTGTTCTTATGTGGCAGAGCTGTGAGTGTAATATTGCGTCTGATACATTCAGATGATGATGATGATGATGATGATCTGAATGACCTGCTGATGTTTGTTTAGGGAACATGAAGATCTTCCTCATGTCAGACTGACTCTCTCTATAAGGAAAGATGTTTGAAGGTCAGCGACTCTGATGCGAATGACCTCTGACCTCACGTCTGTGTCCCACACAATCACAGTTAACGAGCAGATTTCATTTGATTCATTAATTCATGCAGTTCCTTTTGAATCAATATTAATATCAGGATCTGTGACTCAGGAGGGCAGAGAAAAGCTGACAGGAAGTGCAGTGATGTCACTTCCTGTAGTCGCTCACTGATCGGGATGAAGATACTCCATCTCCTTTGAATGCTCGTTTTTCCAAACGTTCCCAACATTATTAAATGTTGCCAGGAAATATTTAAACAATTGGACTGGAAAAACTCCTAACAGACTGAAAGTGATTATGTAATATTGAAATGCATGCGTGTTCCTCCTGATCGCACAGAAACTGGGAAACAGAGCAAGAGAAGCGCATGATGAACAGATGGAGGAATAAATTACTCTCTGCGCATATTAATGAACACGTTTGGAAAGGAAAATATTATTCCCTGTCATATATGAGTGATTTCTGAAGTCTTGACGAACAGAGAACATGAACACCGGGGCTAGTTGTCACAATCATCACTCCCTCCAGTGAATATTTCTCTGGGTTTCATTTTGATAACCAGTTTATCTATGAACACAAACCTTAAAATATTGACTGCAAAAAACAACAGCGGGGCATGTTGTCACAGTGAGCCGTACAGCAAAACTCACCGTCAGTGTCAACAATTAATAGCTGTTTTTTTATCACATATTTTAGTAATCATCATAAATTAGGCATCAATGGAAAATCAAAATTCTTTCTGTGAAAACTGTTTTGAAATGGGTACTTTAAAACCTTTAAAACCACACATCTTGGTAACACACACACCTTTGATTTTATAGCAATTTTGTAGGCCAAATTATTTTGTAAAACATTTAATATAAAACATAAAACGTTTAGTTCAGTTGTACACTTTCATTTCATTGCTGTCAGTGTCTTCTTTAAAAGAGACCAGCATTAGTCTGAATTACAAACATTCATAAATTAATAACATTTACATTCAGATCTGAGGCGACAGTCAGTGAACAAGTTAAACTGTAAAGCATGAAACAGCAGAAATATTAAAGAAAACAAACAAACATTGTTTTGGTCATCAAATATTGTCATAATAAACCGCATACATTTATATCATGTAAGAGCTGCTGTAGTTTGTGATATAAAGTGGCGCAGCGTTTGCTCTGATCTGTGTTTCTCTTCAGCCTCAGATGTTCCCATTTCATCTCAAACACTTTGATTGATCAGAGCTGCATTTCTCTGGCAGCGTTTCTCACTGTGCGGATGAAACAAACACACACAGGAACATTATTCCTGGCAGAAACAGGGTCATCTGTGGGTGTATCTCTGGGACAGCGATGATGTTTACATCTGCAGTGTTCAGATACACTCAGTAAAACACACACACTGTTCAGATCAATGCTTTATATCTATTCAGACACGCGCCGCTTTTGAGGAGACGCTACTCACAGAACCACAGTCTGACGTCAAGTCTTCTGCGTCACACCGTATGTTTATGAGGATTGTTCCCAGGAAAGACTGATATAAACAAACCTGGGACAGAGACAACGACTGATTCACACGAGAACGACTGACTCACACACACGAGAACGACTGACTCACACTCACGAGAACGACTGACTCGCACGAGAACGACTGACTCACACACGAGAACGACTGACTCACACATACCAGAACGACTGACTCGCACGAGAACGACTGACTCGCACAAGAACGACTGACTCACACACACGAGAACGACTGACTCACACACACGAGAACGAATGACTCGCACGAGAACGACTGACTCACACACACGAGAACGACTGACTCACACACACGAGAACGACTGACTCACACACACGAGAACGACTGACTCGCACGAGAACGACTGACTCACACACACGAGAACGACTGACTCACACACACGAGAACGACTGACTCGCACGAGAACGACTGACTCACACGAGAACGACTGACTCGCACGAGAACGACCGACTCACACACGAGAACGACCGACTCACACGAGAACGACTGACTCGCACGAGAACGACCGACTCGCAAGAGAACGACCGACTCACACACACGAACGACTCGCAAGAGAACGACCGACTCGCACGAGAACGACTGACTCACACACACGAGAACGACTGACTCGCACGAGAACGACTGATTCACACGAGATGACCGACTCACACGAGAACGACTGATTCACACGAGAACGACTGACTCACACACACGAGAACGACTGACTCGCACGAGAACGACTGACTCGCACGAGAACGACTGACTCACACACACGAGAACGACTGACTCACACACACGAGAACGACTGACTCGCACGAGAACGACTGACTCGCACGAGAACGACCGACTCACACACGAGAACGACCGACTCACACGAGAACGACCGACTCGCACGAGAACGACTGACTCAAACGAGAACGACTGACTCACACACACGAGAACGACTGACTCGCACGAGAACGACCGATTCACACGAGAACGACCGACTCACACGAGAACGACTGATTCGCACGAGAACGACTGACTCACACACACGAGAACGACTGACTCACACACACGAGAACGACTGACTCACACACACGAGAACGACTGACTCGCACGAGAACGACTGATTCACACACACGAGAACGACTGATTCGCACGAGAACGACTGATTCGCAAGAGAACGACCGACTCGCACGAGAACGACCGACTCACACACACGAGAACGACCGACTCGCACGAGAACGACCGACTCACACGAGAACGACTGACTCACACACACGAGAACGACTGACTCGCACGAGAACGACCGATTCGCAAGAGAACGACCGACTCACACGAGAACGACTGACTCACACACACGAGAACGACTGACTCGCACGAGAACGACTGATTCACACACACGAGAACGACTGATTCGCACGAGAACGACTGATTCGCACGAGAACAACCGATTCGCACGAGAACGACCGATTCGCACGAGAACGACCGAGTCACACACACGAGAACGACCGACTCGCACGAGAACGACCGACTCGCACGAGAACGACCGACTGATTCACACGAGAACGACCGACTCGCACGAGAACGACCGACTTGCACGAGAACGACCGACTCGCACGACCGACTCGCACGAGAACGACCGACTGACTCGCACGAGAACGACCGACTCGCACGAGAACGACTGATTCACACACACGAGAACGACTGATTCGCACGAGAACGACTGATTCGCAAGAGAACGACCGACTCGCACGAGAACGACTGACTCACACGAGAACGACCGACTCACACACACGAGAACGACCGACTCGCACGAGAACGACCGACTCGCACGAGAACGACTGACTCGCACGAGAACGACTGACTCACACACACGAGAACGACCGACTCGCACGAGAACGACCGATTCGCAAGAGAACGACCGACTCACACGAGAACGACTGACTCACACACACGAGAACGACTGACTCGCACGAGAACGACTGATTCGCACGAGAACGACTGATTCGCAAGAGAACGACCGACTCGCACGAGAACGACTGACTCGCACGAGAACGACTGACTCACACACACGAGAACGACCGACTCGCACGAGAACGACCGACTCGCACGAGAACGACCGATTCGCACGAGAACGACCGACTCGCACGAGAACGACCGATTCACACACACGAGAACGACTGACTCGCACGAGAACGACTGATTCACACACACGAGAACGACCGATTCGCACGAGAACGACCGATTCGCACGAGAACGACCGATTCACACGAGAACGACTGACTCACACACACGAGAACGACTGACTCACACACACGAGAACGACTGACTCGCACGAGAACGACTGATTCACACACACGAGAACGACTGACTCGCACGAGAACGACCGATTCGCAAGAGAACGACCGACTCACACGAGAACGACTGACTCACACACACGAGAACGACTGACTCGCACGAGAACGACTGATTCACACACACGAGAACGACTGATTCGCACGAGAACGACTGATTCGCACGAGAACAACCGATTCGCACGAGAACGACCGATTCGCACGAGAACGACCGACTCACACACACGAGAACGACCGACTCGCACGAGAACGACTGACTCACACGAGAACGACCGATTCGCACGAGAACGACCGACTCACACACACGAGAACGACCGACTCGCACGAGAACGACCGACTCACACGAGAACGACCGACTCGCACGAGAACGACCGACTCACACGAGAACGACCGACTCACACACACGAGAACGACCGACTCGCACGAGAACGACCGACTCGCACGAGAACGACTGACTCGCACGAGAACGACTGACTCACACACACGAGAACGACCGACTCGCACGAGAACGACCGATTCGCAAGAGAACGACCGACTCGCACGAGAACGACTGACTCACACACACGAGAACGACTGACTCGCACGAGAACGACTGATTCGCACGAGAACGACTGATTCGCACGAGAACGACTGATTCGCAAGAGAACGACCGACTCGCACGAGAACGACCGACTCGCACGAGAACGACCGACTCGCACGAGAACGACCGATTCGCACGAGAACGACCGATTCACACGAGAACGACTGACTCACACACACGAGAACGACTGACTCACACACACGAGAACGACTGACTCGCACGAGAACGACTGATTCACACACACGAGAACGACTGATTCGCACGAGAACGACCGATTCGCAAGAGAACGACCGACTCGCACGAGAACGACCGACTCGCACGAGAACGACCGACTCCCACACACGAGAACGACCGACTCGCACGAGAACGACCGACTCACACGAGAACGACTGACTCACACACACGAGAACGACTGACTCGCACGAGAACGACCGATTCGCAAGAGTACGACCGACTCACACGAGAACGACTGACTCACACACACGAGAACGACTGACTCGCACGAGAACAACCGATTCGCACGAGAACAACCGATTCGCACGAGAACAACCGATTCGCACGAGAACGACCGACTCACACACACGAGAACGACCGACTCACACACACGAGAACGACCGACTCGCACGAGAACGACCGACTCGCACGAGAACGACCGACTGATTCACACAAGAACGACCGACTCGCACGAGAACGACCGACTCGCACGAGAACGACCGACTCGCACGAGAACGACCGACTCGCACGACCGACTCGCACGAGAACGACCGACTGACTCGCACGAGAACGACCGACTCGCACGAGAACGACTGATTCACACACACGAGAACGACTGATTCGCACGAGAACGACTGATTCGCAAGAGAACGACCGACTCGCACGAGAACGACCGACTCACACGAGAACGACCGACTCACACACACGAGAACGACTGACTCACACGAGAACGACTGACTCGCACGAGAACGACCGACTCACACGAGAACGACCGACTCGCACGAGAACGACCGACTCGCACGAGAACGACCGACTCACACACACGAGAACGACCGACTGACTCGCACGAGAACGACCGACTCGCACGAGAACGACCGACTCGCACGAGAACGACCGACTCGCACGAGAACGACCGTCTCGCACGAGAACGACCGTCTCGCACGAGAACGACCGACTCACACACACGAGAATGACCGACTCGCACGAGAACGACCGACTCGCACGAGAACGACCGACTGATTCACACGAGAACGACCGACTCACACACACGAGAATGACCGACTCGCACGAGAACGACCGACTCGCACGACCGACTCGCACGAGAACGACCGACTCGCAGGAGAACGACCGACTGATTCACACGAGAACGACCGACTCACAAACACGAGAATGACCGACTCGCACGAGAACGACCGACTCGCACGACCGACTCGCACGAGAACGACCGACTGACTCGCACGAGAACGACCGACTCGCACGAGAACGACCGACTGATTCACACGAGAACGACCGACTCGCACGAGAACGACCGACTGATTCACACGAGAACGACTGATTCACACGAGAACGACCGACTCGCACGAGAACGACCGACTGGCACGAGAACGACCGACTCGCACGAGAACGACCGACTCGCACGAGAACGACCGACTGATTCACACGAGAACGACCGACTCGCACGAGAACGACCGACTCGCACGAGAACGACCGACTCGCACGAGAACGACCGACTCGCACGAGAACGACCGACTCGCACGAGAACGACCGACTCGCACGACCGACTCGCACGAGAATGACCGTCTCGCACGAGAACGACCGACTCACACACACGAGAACGACCGACTCGCACGAGAACGACCAACTGATTCACACGAGAACGACCGACTCGCACGAGAACGACCGACTCGCACGAGAACGACCGACTCGCACGACCGACTCGCACGAGAACGACCGACTGACTCGCACGAGAATGACCGACTCGCACGAGAACGACCGACTCGCACGAGAACAACCGACTGATTCACACGAGAACGACCGACTCGCACGAGAACGACCGACTCGCACGAGAACGACCGACTGATTCACACGAGAACGACCGACTCGCACGAGAACGACCGACTCGCACGAGAACGACCGACTGATTCACACGAGAACGACCGACTCGCACGAGAACGACCGACTCGCACGAGAACGACCGATTCGCACGAGAACGACCGACTCGCACGAGAACGACCGACTCGCACGAGAACGACTGATTCGCACGAGAACGACTGATTCGCACATAAATGTGATCTTATGCACTACTTAATCTCTGTGTCTGATTTAAAGTGGACAGAATGCCAGATCTAACAGTATTTTTACCCTTCTGGTGAAATATTGCACTGCAAACATCAACAACAGCTTTAAGTTGTGAATGCTGGCAGATGAGCGTGGTATAAGCGGGATAATCCACGGCTAGTGCTTTGCTTTAACGCACAGCTAGCCGTGCAGAACGAACAAGCGACGTCGAGTTCAGCTCTGCTAATAATGATCAGACTGAGAATCATGAGTTGAGAAACACATCAAAGGTCATCAGTGTCTGAAATCCAGTTTCATCACAGAAACTCTTACTCTTCATTTCCTCACAGCTTTCACAATCAAACGGCTCACAGAAACGCCGTCCAGACATGTGGAAATACTACTTGAGAAAGCCTTCGCATTCATTGACTTTTACAGCAACGTTACATAAAGAAATCATGAATGTCATTGAAATTCAGCACTGAAAGAGTCCGCTGATGATTTATTAATGAGTGAAATACATGAAGTGAAGCTCCTCTGACCCGTGAACGCATGAAGCAGCGGCTGACCCTATAAACCGGCATTAATATTATATTTCTCTGAGCCAGACCTCATTTACCCCATGATGAATGTGCGATTCAACCGACACACTAAAAGCTGCAAACGTCTGAGCCTTTAACTCAGTTTGGCTGTGTGTGTGACATGGCCAGACCACAGCAGACGCATCACTTCCTGCCACGCCGACACAATAGAGACTAATATTAGCAGAACACAGGGTTATTCTAGAACCTTCATGAAGAGAACCGACATCCAGATGCTTCAGGAGAAAGTGTGTGTATGAGAGTGTGTGTGTGTGTGTGTGTTTCCGAACATCAGTGGCATCTCTAGACCTGTAATTGTGGCACATCTGCAGTGTCAGGATGGAAATGTACTGTATTTATCATGAACATTATTTACGGATGAATCACTTCTGTTCGGGATCATTGAGCAAACGAATTATATGATCCAAATGTGCTTCATAAATCTTAAAGGAAAAAAAGAAAATGTAATTAGATATTGACCCAAAGGTCCTATTAAAGACAAGCCTAGTTTCCGCTGATGAACTGTTTAGTTCTCTATAAACTGTCTATAAATCTGCTCTGAATCACATCGACAGTTCAGAATAAATAAAGCATAAACAGAATAAATCAGATCATTTATTATCTAATGTGAGAGCAGGAACTCATGGAAGAAACGCTCGTCTGACGGAAACTGTTATAATTAGCTGGTTGTGCCTCTGTGAACTTGCACTCAGTAGTGTGGGACTCGAGAGTAAACAGGAAGAGCTGGAGGCGTCCGACTCTTCTGGCTCCAATCACACACTCCACACTGAGACCGACACACACACGGATACACACCAGGCCTCGTCACACACTCCACACTGAGACCGACACACACACGGATACACACCAGGCCTCGTCACACACTCCACACTGAGACCGACACACACACGTATACACACCAGGCCTCGTCACACACTCCACACTGAGACCGACACACACACGGATACACACCAGGCCTCGTCACACACTCCACACTGAGACCGACACACACACGGATACACACCAGGCCTCGTCACACACTCCACACTGAGACCGACACACACACGGATACACACCAGGCCTCGTCACACACTCCACACTGAGACCGACACACACACGTATACACACCAGGCCTCGTCACACACTCCACACTGAGACCGACACACACACGGATACACACCAGGCCTCGTCACACACTCCACACTGAGACCGACACACACACGGATACACACCAGGCCTCGTCACACACTCCACACTGAGACCGACACACACACGTATACACACCAGGCCTCGTCACACACTCCACACTGAGACCGACACACACACGGATACACACCAGGCCTCGTCACACACTCCACACTGAGACCGACACACACACGGATACACACCAGGCCTCGTCACACACTCCACACTGAGACCGACACACACACGGATACACACCAGGCCTCGTCACACACTCCACACTGAGACCGACACACACACGGATACACACCAGGCCTCGTCACACACTCCACACTGAGACCGACACACACACGGATACACACCAGGCCTCGTCACACACTCCACACTGAGACCGACACACACACGGATACACACCAGGCCTCGTCACACACTCCACACTGAGACCGACACACACACGGATACACACCAGGCCTCGTCACACACTCCACACTGAGACCGACACACACACGGATACACACCAGGCCTCGTCACACAATATTCAGGCGTTTAAGATTTATGCATTTGGATTAAATGGTTTAAACATATAAACGCTAATAAACGTAAAGGGTTAGTTCATCCAAAAATCATCATTCTGTCATTGTTTTTTCTCGTCGTTTCAAACCTGAATGACTTTTTTTCCTGAGAGAAGTCTCAGTGTTTTCAGCTTCGAGAGATAAACAGGAGAATAATGAGCTCTAAACACACAATAATAAACAGTCAATGGTCACCAACATTCTTCAAAATATCTTCTTCTGTCACACTGAGAAATGAAGTCATACTGTACAAGAGTTTCATGTTTGGGTGAACTGTCCCTTTAATGTGAAGCATATTCGCCAGTCATTCATAAATGAAACAGGCCAGATTTCTGTAATGTGTTTAACCAGCTTTATACATTTATCATGTACTTTAACTGAATATTGCTTGTTCCACACGGTCATATTTTTTC
>CM040788.1:190000-222500 GCA_022829085.1 Abramis brama
ATCTTTTTCTACGAGTCGTGGACCACTTGTGCTCGCACATGCAGCCATCTCGCTGTAGTGTTTTGTCACATGACACTGACAGCGGCAGGTTCTTTGCTGCGTGCGTCAGGAAAAAAACACAGACGTCCATAGGGAGGCGTTTTTTGTTGTTGTTTTTTTTAAAAGTATCGATACTGATAAATGTAGGTATCGTGACGTTTTTAATTTCCGAGTATCGCGATACTTTTGAAGTATCGGTACACCGTGCAACACTAGTTTACACACGTCAAATATATGAAATAAACCTGTAAGAAAACACTACTATGAACTGCATTTCTGAATGAATCAATAATTTTCTCTAGAGCTGAAATTTAATCATAATCGCTGAACTTTGCAACATTACTGTTATGTTTTCAGTTTATTACTGTGAAGCTGCTGTATTGCATAAATGACTTGACTTTAAAACAATTTACAACCATGGTTGTATTTTAAACCCACACCAAACTCACCAAGTCCTTAATATATTCTTCAGCAGGATCTCATGCTTTGCTCCGGTGATCATGAGTGACGGACAGCAGATTCTCTAGACCTTATTCTACTCTACCAGCATCAGTTCTGCATGTTAATGCTGCTCCGCCATCTAGACCAGCCTAAATCAGCCTAGACCAGCCTAAACCAGCCTAAACCAGTCTAGACCAGCCTAAATCAGTCTAGACCAGCCTAAATCAGTCTAGACCAGCCTAAACCAGTCTAGACCAGCCTAAATCAGTCTAGACCAGCCTAGACCAGCCTAAACCAGCCTAAATCAGTCTAGACCAGCCTAAACCAGTCTAGACCAGCCTAAATCAGTCTAGACCAGCCTAAATCAGTCTAGACCAGCCTAGACCAGCCTAAACCAGCCTACACCAGTCTAGACCAGCCTAGACCCGTCTAAACCAGTCTAGACCAGCCTAAATCAGTCTAGACCATCCTAGACCAGCCTAAACCAGCCTAGACCAGCCTAAACCAGCCTAGACCAGCCTAGATCCGTCTAAACCAGTCTAGACCAGCCTAAATCAGTCTAGACCAGTCTAAACCAGTCTAGACCAGCCTAAATCAGCCTAGACCAGCCTAAACCAGTCTAGACCAGCCTAAATCAGTCTAGACCAGCCTAAATCAGTCTAGACCAGCCTAGACCAGCCTAAACCAGCCTACACCAGTCTAGACCAGCCTAGACCCGTCTAAACCAGTCTAGACCATCCTAGACCAGCCTAAACCAGCCTAGACCAGCCTAAACCAGCCTAGACCCGTCTAAACCAGTCTAGACCAGCCTAAATCAGTCTAGACCAGTCTAAACCAGTCTAGACCAGCCTAAATCAGTCTAGACCAGCCTACACCAGTCTAGACCAGCCTAAATCAGTCTAGACCAGCCTACACCAGTCTAAACCAGCCTAGACCAGCCTAAATCAGTCTAGACCAGTCTAAACCAGTCTAGACCAGTCTAAACCAGTCTAGACCAGCCTAAATCAGTCTAGACCAGCCTAAACCAGCCTAGACCTGTCTAAACCAGTCTAGACCGGTCTAGACCAGTCTAGACCAGCCTAAATTAGTCTAGACCAGCCTACACCAGTCTAAACCAGCCTAAACCAGTCTAGACCATCCTAGACCAGCCTAAACCAGTCTAGACCAGCCTAAATCAGTCTAGACCAGTCTAGACCAAGCTAGACCAGCCTAAACCAGTCTAGACCACTCTAAACTAGCCTAGACCAGCCTAGATCAGCCTAAACCAGCCTAGACCTAGACCAGCCTACACCAGCCTAAACCAGTCGGAGCAGCATGTAAACGGAGCCGGTCTTCTGAAGAGACGCTGATATTCTCTGGATCAGACGGACGGCAGGACACAAGACCAGCTTCCCTTTCATGCTGAGTTTACACTCTCACACCAGCGCTTACTCTCTGGGGGGTTAGAAAGTGTTTCCAAACCTTGATTACATGTGCACTAGTGTTCAGTGCAAACGTCATGTGACTGCAGAGGTGTAGCAATGTAGAGCACAAGTCTGTCACACACACACACACACACACACACACGTCTTGAGGACTCGAGTGTTATTGTGCTGAATATAGCGTTTCCTGCGCCGGACACAGACGAGGCCCGGGATAATGTTCAGAAGTGCTGGAGTTTCCCTGAGAAGCTTCTGAATCCTGTGGGATCATCGGCCTGAAGTCTGTCCGTCATCCCGGATCAGAGGAACACTGTAACACTGGAGTAAACCATGTAAACCACAATGTCCTGAACCATCAGACTCATTTACTCACAATTAATGTGAAAGCCTGATGATGCGCACTCATGCAAACTCATTTTAAAGGTGACATTATGCCTCTTTTCTCCAGATGTATAAATCTCTGGAGTCCCAGAATGAGTCTGTGAAACTTCAGCTCAAAATACCAGACGTGCCGTTTTGTGTGTGTCCCTTTAAATGCAAATGAGCTTTAGCTCCGCCTCCATTCAGAAGAGGGCGGAGTCTTTACACAAGCTTCAGAAACTCCGGCAATAACAGAACAGGCCAATCTCCCTCATCCAGAATCCCAGAATCACCAGCAGCGAGTGCAGCCTTACGGAGAGACTCAGGAAGAGCTTCTGAATGTTAGTGGAGACATTTCTGCAGTTGTTGTGGAGTTACACTGATCATCTCATCATCATGTTTCACTTTGAAAAAAAAGTTACTGGGTTTCACTTTTCACGTTTTCTGTGTCGGCAGAAGCTCTCGATTACAGCACTGACACACGGGAAACCTTTAATCTTTTGCAGAGATACACCCTCACACCAAACTCGTAAAACAATTTCTCATGAACAATTCCAAATATTGAAAATAATCCCATATGTGTGTCTCGGCCTCGCGATCATCGCAGTGCAGATCGGTGTGTGAACTGGGTGTGTGTTCAGGGTGTGTGTTCAGGGTGTGTGTGAACTGGGTGTGTGTGAACTGGGTGTGTGTGTTCTGGGTGTGTGTGAACTGGGTGGGTGTGAACTGGGTGTGTGTGAACTGGGTGTGTGTGTTCAGGGTGTGAACTGGGTGTGTGTGTTCTGGGTGTGAACTGGGTGTGTGTGTTCTGGGTGTGTGTGTTCTGGGTGTGTGTGAACTGGGTGTGTGTGAACTGGGTGTGTGTGAACTGGGTGTGTGTGAACTGGGTGTTCTGGGTGTGTGTGAACTGGGTGTGTGTGAACTGGGTGTGTCTTCAGGGTGTGAACTGGGTGTGTGTTCAGGGTGTGTGTGAACTGGGTGTGTGTGAACTGGGTGTGTGTTCTGGGTGTGTGTGAACTGGGTCTCACACTCATGATGGGAATGTAAACGATGCCGTGTCTCTTCATCAGCTCCAGCTCGACGACTCCGTCTTCTCCTCCCTGCCTTCACTTCTTACATTATATTGTTTGTTTGCACCATATTGATATTTATATGAAACAGCTTATACAAATGAAGCACTGAGGTGATAATGTGCGTTGTCATAGTGACGGCTCCGTCCACTCAGAGCGAAGGGAAAAAACAATCAGCCAATCAGACGGAACGACAGGAGAGCAATTAATCTGTGCCACGCAATTATACGCTGATAAAAACAACAGTGTGTGTGAGTGTGTGTATGAGTGTGTGTGTGTGTGTCTGTGTATGAGTGTGTGTGTGTGTGTGTGTCTGTGTATGAGAGTGTGTGTGTGTGTGTCTGTGTATGAGAGTGTGTGTCTGTGTGAGTGAGTGTGTGTGTGAGAAAAAGAGTGTGTGTGTGTGTGTGTGTGTGTGTGTGTGTGTGTATGTGTGTGTCTGAGTGTGTGTGTATGTGTGTGTGTGTGTCTGTGTGTGTGAGTGAGTGTGTGAGTGTGATTGATGTGGGCATATTCACAACAGTGTAATGGTCATTTTGAATAACTGTCACACACTGACGAGACACACACACACACACACACACACACACACACACTAATGACAGCAGCTGATGGCGCTGCAGGATCACAGCCTCAATTAAATTCTGAAATGAAAGGTGTTTCTGCGCTTCCTAATGGAATTCGTCCAATTCGCCTTCGCAATCTCCTTGCAGTCACTTCAGTTTAGTGTTTCAGGGTTGAGCTGAGTGTGTGTGTGTGTGTGTGTGTGTGTGTCGCTGCTTGTTCACACAAACACACTCGCTCTTAATCACTGACGGATCTTAATTAAACACGCCTGTGCTTCTCATTTACATCTCGCAGGTGCTTTTATTCAAAGTGCATCAGTGTGTGTGTGTGTGTGTGTGAGAGAGCAGGTGCCTGTGTGAGAGTGACTATGATGAAGAGTGACACGAGTGCTGATGTGTGTGTGTGTGTCTAACCCATCATGTTCTTTATCAGCTGAACTACAAACACTGTTTCACTTCAGTCTTTTTCCCTGAGTAAACAAATATATGATCCTCACGTTTAAACTGAACGGATGCAGAAGTGTGTGAGTGTTTTACAGTGAAACACACACTTTAACTACTTCAAAATGTAACATTTTGTGTTACTTGCCGTTTCTTTGTAATTTGTGAGATTTATGAGTCAAGTTGTTTCAAAGTAAATCCAACAACATTTATTCAGTGTAGAAATAATTACAATAAAATCATGAAAAAATATGTTTCGCAGTTGTAAAAAAAACAACTATTTTTGGAGTGTGTTTCCCAACACTCTTTCTGCTTTACTATAGGGTTAGGGTTAGGGTTACTCGCTGTTAGGGTTAGGGTTAGGGTTACTCGCTGTTAGGGTTAGGGTTAGGGTTACTCGCTGTTAGGGTTAGGGTTAGGGTTACTCGCTGTTTCTCTGTAACTCTTTGTGAGATTTACTAGAAGTGTGTGTTGAGATGTTCTCCACAGTCTCTCTCGGCACACACACTGACAGGGTAAAGACCAGCGCTCGAGTGAGTGCCCTCGACTGCAAAGGTCAAGAGGTCAAAGCTCAGCTGGAAAGGTCAAACTGCATTCAGAGAGCATGATGGGAATAAGGAAGACATGATGACACGCACACGCACACACACACACACACACTCGCGCACACACACACACCAGCGCTCGTGTCACTCTTCATCACAGTCTCTCTCACACACACACACACACACAATATCGTCAGTCTCACTGATGTCATTTCAACAGAAACTGAATCATTATGACTGTAACTATATAGACTGTAACTACAGCCAGAAAGTTAATAAAGAGAATACACACGAGCTCCTGTGAGTGTGTGTGTTTCTCTTTCACAACACATGCGTGTGTTTGCTAAATCACTCGTGCAACTGTCTGTCTCAATCCACAACACGACTGAAGACATCTGCGCTTCACATCAGTGATCACACACACACAAGCCGCTGACAGTGATCACACACACACACACACACACACAAGCCGCTGACAGTGATCACACACACACACACAAGCCGCTGACAGAGATCGATCACACACACACACACACACTCCATTGAGCCGCTGACAGTGATCACACACACACACACACACACACACACTCCATCGAGCCGCTGACAGTGATCACACACACACACACACACACACACACACACACACACACTCCATCGAGCCGCTGACAGTGATCACACACACACACACACACACACACACACACAGCACGAGTGTGAGTGATGGAGAACAGATGCGTGCGGCTGTTTCTACTGTAAGAACATGTTTCTGCTGTTCAGACGAGACTCCTGATGACAACAAATCACATTAAACTTTCCACATGCAGTCACACTTCAGACGAGGAGATGCTCGTTCCTCACACACACACACACACACACACACACACACACACACACAAGCCGCTGACAGTGATCACACACACACACACACACACACACTCCATTGAGCCGCTGGCAGTGATCTCACACACACACTCCATCGAGCCGCTGACAGTGATCTCACACACACACACACACACACACACACACACACACACACACACTTCATCATCTTCATCTTCCTCATGTCTCTGTGCTTCTCTCACACTGAGTGGCTGCTCTCGTTGCTCTACACTGCTCTCGTTCCCATTAGGATTCCTCCTGTATTTCAGTGTGTTGATTCATTAGCAGCTCAGGATCATGAGGATGAGGATCACTGAGGGATGCTGGGAAAAAGCTGTAACCTTCTCAATGACACACTCTGGCTCTGAGCGTGTGTGAGTGTATGTGAGTGTATAGAGTCTGTGAGCATGTGAGTGTATGTGAGTCTATGACTTGACTTGACTTATGTGAGTCTATGTGAGCCTATGCGAGTCTATGTGAGCGTGTGTGAGTCTATGTGAGCCTATGCGAGTCTGTGTGAGTCTATGTGAGCGTATGTGAGTCTATGACTTGACTTGACTTATGCGAGTCTATGTGAGCCTATGTGAGCCTATGTGAGTCTATGTGAGCGTGTGTGAGTCTATGTGAGCCTATGTGAGCCTATGTGAGTCTATGTGAGCGTGTGTGAGTCTATGTGAGCCTATGTGAGTCTATGTGAGCGTGTGTGAGTCTATGTGAGTCTATGTGAGCGTATGTGAGTCTATGTGAGTGTATGTGAGTCTATGACTTGACTTGACTTATGCGAGTCTATGTGAGCCTATGTGAGCCTATGTGAGTCTATGTGAGCGTGTGTGAGTCTATGTGAGCCTATGTGAGCCTATGTGAGTCTATGTGAGCGTGTGTGAGTCTATGTGAGCCTATGTGAGCCTATGTGAGTCTATGTGAGCGTGTGTGAGTCTATGTGAGTCTATGTGAGCGTATGTGAGTCTATGTGAGTGTATGTGAGTCTATGACTTGACTTGACTTATGCGAGTCTATGTGAGCCTATGTGAGCCTATGTGAGTCTATGTGAGCGTGTGTGAGTCTATGTGAGCCTATGTGAGCCTATGTGAGTCTATGTGAGCGTGTGTGAGTCTATGTGAGCCTATGTGAGCCTATGTGAGTCTATGTGAGCGTGTGTGAGTCTATGTGAGCCTATGCGAGTCTATGTGAGTCTATGTGAGTCTATGTGAGCGTGTGTGAGTCTATGTGAGCGTATGTGAGCCTATGCGAGTCTATGTGAGCGTATGTGAGCCTATGCGAGTCTATGTGAGTCTATGTGAGTCTATGTGAGTCTGTGTGAGTCTATGTGAGCCTATGTGAGTCTATGTGAGCGTGTGTGAGTCTATGTGAGCCTATGCGAGTCTATGTGAGCGTATGTGAGCCTATGCAAGTCTATGTGAGTCTATGTGAGTCTGTGTGAGTCTATGTGAGTCTGTGTGAGTCTATGTGAGCCTATGTGAGCGTGTGTGAGTCTATGTGAGTCTATGCGAGTCTATGCGAGTCTATGTGAGTCTGTGTGAGCCTATGCGAGTCTATGTGAGTCTATGTGAGTCTATGTGAGTCTGTGTGAGTCTATGTGAGTCTATGCGAGTCTATGTGAGCGTATGTGAGCGTATGTGAGCCTATGCGAGTCTATGTGAGCCTATGTGAGCCTATGCGAGTCTATGTGAGTCTATGTGAGCCTATGCGAGTCTATGTGAGTCTGTGTGAGCGTATGTGAGCCTATGTGAGTCTATGTGAGCCTATGCGAGTCTATGTGAGTCTGTGTGAGCGTATGTGAGCCTATGTGAGTCTATGTGAGCCTATGTGAGTCTATGTGAGCCTATGTGAGCGTGTGTGAGTCTATGTGAGTCTATGTGAGCGTGTGTGAGTCTATGTGAGTCTATGACTTGACTTGACTTATGTGAGCCTATGTGAGCCTATGTGAGTCTATGTGAGCCTATGCGAGTCTATGTGAGTCTATGCGAGTCTATGTGAGTCTATGTGAGCCTATGACTTGACTTGACTTGTGTGAGCCTATGTGAGTCTATGTGAGCCTATGCGAGTCTATGTGAGTCTATGTGAGTCTATGTGAGCCTATGCGAGTCTATGTGAGTCTGTGTGAGCCTATGTGAGTCTATGTGAGCGTGTGTGAGTCTATGTGAGTCTATGACTTGACTTGACTTATGTGAGCCTATGTGAGCCTATGTGAGTCTATGTGAGCCTATGCGAGTCTATGTGAGTCTATGTGAGTCTATGTGAGCCTATGACTTGACTTGACTTGTGTGAGCCTATGTGAGTCTATGTGAGCCTATGTGAGTCTATGTGAGCCTATGCGAGTCTATGTGAGTCTATGTGAGTCTATGTGAGTCTATGTGAGTCTATGACTTGACTTGACTTGTGTGAGCCTATGTGAGTCTATGTGAGTCTATGTGAGCCTATGACTTGACTTGACTTGTGTGAGCCTATGTGAGTCTATGTGAGTCTATGTGAGTCTATGTGAGCCTATGCGAGTCTATGTGAGCCTATGTGAGCCTATGACTTGACTTGACTTGTGTGAGCCTATGTGAGTCTATGTGAGTCTATGTGAGCCTATGCGAGTCTATGTGAGCCTATGTGAGCCTATGTGAGTCTATGTGAGCCTATGTGAGTCTATGTGAGTCTATGTGAGCCTATGCGAGTCTATGTGAGTCTGTGTGAGCCTATGTGAGTCTATGTGAGCGTGTGTGAGTCTATGTGAGTCTATGACTTGACTTGACTTATGTGAGCCTATGTGAGTCTATGTGAGCCTATGTGAGTCTATGTGAGCCTATGCGAGTCTATGTGAGTCTATGTGAGTCTATGTGAGTCTATGACTTGACTTGACTTGTGTGAGCCTATGTGAGTCTATGTGAGTCTATGTGAGCCTATGACTTGACTTGACTTGTGTGAGCCTATGTGAGTCTATGTGAGTCTATGTGAGTCTATGTGAGCCTATGCGAGTCTATGTGAGCCTATGTGAGCCTATGACTTGACTTGACTTGTGTGAGCCTATGTGAGTCTATGTGAGTCTATGTGAGCCTATGCGAGTCTATGTGAGCCTATGTGAGCCTATGTGAGTCTATGTGAGCCTATGTGAGTCTATGTGAGTCTATGTGAGCCTATGCGAGTCTATGTGAGTCTGTGTGAGCCTATGTGAGTCTATGTGAGCGTGTGTGAGTCTATGTGAGTCTATGACTTGACTTGACTTATGTGAGCCTATGTGAGTCTATGTGAGCCTATGTGAGTCTATGTGAGCGTGTGTGAGTCTATGTGAGTCTATGTGAGCCTATGCGAGTCTGTGTGAGCGTGTGTGAGCGTGTGTGAGTCTATGTGAGCCTATGACTTGACTTGACTTGTGTGAGCCTATGTGAGTCTATTTTCCAATCTTTTTGGTGTTGCAATAAGACAGATGTTCCAGATGTGCAGCCATGTTATATTGTCTCAAATACAAAAATACATAATATATTATATTTACTAATAATTTACTATTTATTAATTATATATTTTAAATAAATTGTGAAATATCACATGAACAGTTCAATTGATTTTAAAGCAGTGGACATTATAAATCAGAGGGTTAATAAGGGGCAGAAATATTCTCACTGTACAGCGAGTGACGGACAGAACACCGAGTTTACTTCATCATCATCATCATCATCACTGTCTCTGTGTGTGAAATCTGCTGACTATGAGCTAAAGCAACTCATTAAACATCACAGCAGGACACACACACACACACACACGCACACATGTTTATTTCCCCTGACACTCTTAACACTCGAGAGCGTTTTAAATAATAATCTGACATAAAAATGTGAAAATAAACTCACCGAAAATCAGAGAAAGTTTGATGAGTGTCAGAAGATTCGGATCCATGATGAAGAAGCGAGTTTGATTCAGTCACCTCAAATCTTGGAATACACTCATCATTCATATCCAGACAAACTCGTGTTCATGCGACTGATTCTGGAGCGGGTGAACATGCTCTTCATCCTTCAGTCATCATCATCATCATCATCATCATCATCATCATCCGTCCATCGGATCCAGCAGAAGAAAATGCGGAGCTGCGAGACTGAAGCTGTGTCGCCCGTGTGTGTGTGTGTGTGTGTGTGTGTCTCTCTCTCTCTCTCTCTCTCTCTCTCTCCTCCTACTTCACACCATATGAACAAAAAACAGTTAAGACAGAATAATGAATTAACCATTAATACTCTCTTGCTGAAATATATGTTCAGTATAAACAGTAAAAATGAGCCTATAAGTCTATAAAAAAGCCTATAATTTTTTTAAATATAATTTTATATTTTATATAAGACTATAAATAACACTGGGTTTGTTTGTGAACATACAATATAAATAAACAATACTAATATTATTTAAGTGATTAAATAATAAAGGTAAGCACATTTTCATGACATAAGAGGCATGAGCTGAGGCAGGTGTTTTATTGTGGACGATGAAAGCTTTACCAGGAGCGCCACCGTGTGGTGACAGGAAGTGTAACTGGCCGGAACTGTAAACACGAGCGTGTGTTTCCGGACGGAAGGGTTTTCCGCCGGACCGCTGGCGCGAAATCATACATGAATGTCAACAAAAACAGAAAACTCCTCAAAGTATTAAAATATTACGTTTACTGGCGCAAAATGAAGTTTCGAGCTAAAATCATCGACGTTGGGTGTTTGAATCACTTCACGCGTGAGTTTAGAATTAGATTTTATTATTATTTATGATATATAGAGCTACTGAAGCCCGCTATATGTGTCTGTGTTTGATGAGTGTGTGTCAGATGTGTGTGTGTGTGTGTGTGTGTGTGTGTGTGTGTGTGTGTGTGTGTGTGTGTGTGTGTGTGTGTTTGTTTGTTTAATGAGTGTGTGTCAGATGTGTGTGTGTTTAATGATGTGGTCTGGGTTCCCTGCTCAGGTGTGTGTGTGTGTGTGTGTGTGTGTGTGTGTGTGTGTGTGTTTAATGATGTGGTCTGGATTTTCTGCTCGTGTGTGTGTGTGTGTTTAATGATGTGGTCTGGATTTTCTGCTCGTGTGTGTGTGTGTGTGTGTTTCAGGTGTGGTGAACACTGTGTCCAAGCTGAGCAAGGCGTGTGTGTTGAGACTCACCTGTGATCACCTGTTCTTCGTGCTGTCGGGGAAAGTGGCTTCCGGAGGAGTCAGTATGTGGTGTGAGCTCGCACAGGTACACACACACACACACACACACACACACACAGGTACTGAACCACACTCTCACAAACACACACACACACAGGTACTGAACCACACTCTCACAAACACAAACACACAGGTACTGAACCACACTCTCTCTCACACACACACACACTCTGACCACCACGGTCTCACGTGTGTGTTCCAGGTGAGCCTCACTCGTGTGTGTGTGTGTGTGTGTGTGTTCCAGGTGAACTTCTTCGATGAGTTCCAGCTGGAGGGAGTGTCGGCCGACGCGAACGAGATCTTCCTGGAACTGGCGCCCGAGAATCTGTCCCGGGCCTTAAAGACGGCTCAGAACGCCCGATCCGTGAAGATCAAGCTGACCAAGAAGAGCTGCCCGTGCCTCACGCTGGCGGCGGAGCTGGTGAGGAACACACACACACACAGAGGTACTGACACACACACACACACACACACACTCTAAGGCAGTGGTTCTCAAAGTAAAGTGGGGTCCGTGGCGCACTGCCTGGGGGTCCGTGGAGAGTTTGCTATAAAATATAAACATACCCGGAGAAAGTGCAGGACCCATCGTCATTCATTACTCCCGCGTTCTGTAACGTTAAACCAATGAACATTCGGCTTTTACATTACGTCAGTCTACCAAAACATTTCCCTTAGGCTTTAACTTCACGTCTCACAGCTAATAAATGAATAAATGAAAGCCAATTAAACAGGCGCATTGTGTTCAGCACTCCCCCCGCTTTAACTTTGGGCCAATAGAAACTCTGTTGTTACATTAAGTCAATCTGTCAAAGTCGTTATTTCGACATAATATCTCGTAATTTCGACATAATAAGGGGACATTCTAATCTGCATTAAGCCACATTAAGCGTTCTTATAATGGTTTTCTATGGGAGGAAAATGCTTAACGTGTAATTAAACGTTGCGTTCATATTCTGGGCTCATCTGATTTACATAGCATAGCCTACTTTGTTATGATTTTAGTATCATAATGATTAATAAATGCACGCACAATTATCTGTGAACTTGATTTGAACAAATGCCTTTCAACTTGTTTGTGCAAAATTCAGAATTAAATGAATGTGCAGCAATTTGTAGAGAGTCTGTAGGCCTACTATACTGTTGTAGCCATTAAATAAGCGCGTTTAGTTTCATATTGGTTAAAATATTATGATGTTATTTTGTTTCCATTTATGTTTATTTATGAAAAGTGAACAGCACGAGTAAGATAGGATGCGCAATCGAGAGACATGGAGCGGGTCAGACATGATTTTGACCACTTCATTAAGTTTTGTTTTGTAGAAAACCTTTCTTTAAAGTGAATTTCGTTTTGTATAAATTGTATCTTAATTTTAATAAATTTTTCATCAAACAATTGCCTGGATTTAATGAATAAGAAGCAAATATAACAGACAATAATCATGGAGGCGCCCGCGCGGTCACTTGCAGTGCACGTTAACTGGAGCGCATCTCATCATAACTTAACGAAACTCAGTGTATGCCTCACACAGACATGAGAAATACATCAAATACACAAAGATTGAAATGCCTTTAAACGAAATAATTCAAAACGAAAAGAAAAAGGCTACTCTCTGATTATGTAATCCATGATGTGCATTTCTCTCTATAGGCGCGTTCACTACGAATATGGCGATCGTCAACTTCATCTTTGCAGCAGACACTGTAATAAAAATCAATGCACGCGTCACCGGATTTACAATGCACATCTTGCTTGTTGCACGCACACATATTATGTAACATTATTATTAATTAATACATCTTTTAGAATATTTGATTGAATGCTGAATGTTGCGCTTGTTCAATTTAATAAAATTAAAACTTTAATTGTGATCATTAAAATAATTTAATATTAAATATTTAGTGGCCAAGTTTTGCTAATTTATTAATAGTGCGGTATATATATATTGCGCAGCTCCCCCTGTCAATGATCTAGCACCCCCTCAGCACATGCGTTAACGATTTTGCCGGGGCTTCAGCCCCGAATGTTTTGAGTGTAGCCCCGATTGTTTTTTGAAAAGTTGACTGACAAAAATGAAACTGGACAATAGCCTATGTAAACCCCCGAAATCATAAGTTGCCTTATTTCATTGTGCTTTGGCTTTGCTGCTGTCTCTGACTAGTGATTGTTGAAATCTGTCTCTGCAGACGCACCACGTGAGTGATTTCAGCCTATCCTAGAATATCTCGATTTGCGCAACAGAAAACAATCTCACAGCAATTAAAAAAAAAGAAAGAATAAATAACGCAGTCAGCACCGCCGCGCAGTCCTCTGTCAGACCAGATGTTGTCAGGCTATATGTCAGTAAAACTTTCCTGTCGTATCAGCCGTGTGCTCTCAGCGCGCACTCTTCAACATCACATGCAAATGCAGCGCGCCCTGTATCACGCAAAAGAAACTACGAGCATGTACGTCGTGTTCTGTCGTCAATTAGGCTAAGTATTGAAATAACCAAAAGGGAGAATAAAATTGTGTCATTTTTCATTATTAATATTCTAACATTTTATCAATATTGCAAAGCCATCAAAACTGACTCGTGTCATAAAAAAAATATTTTGTGACCAAAAATGTGAAAAATACATCTAGCCTAAATGATCGTTCTTGACATTCTTTTAACTATAAGCAACCCAATTTGTCTAGATCTGTAATATTATTTCCTTTGTATAATTAGCTTGTCTTTGTTTTAAATTATATTGTATTTTTATTGTGAGTGTGAACTGCTGCACAGTCCTGTGATTTAGGCAGCTTGATTAACATTATTACAATGTATTCCTTTAACACAGATGTTCTTTGCTAATTACAGAAACTATAAGCAAAATATAAGCATAAATATATATTTATAAAATAAACAAACAAAAGATTGCACTGGTGTTTGATTAACATCTATATGCAAAATAATCCTTAAAATATTTCTCATTTAAGGCCATTTCTGTTTGGAATATGTGATTGTGTATTGTCAACAATAAGCAGAAACATTCTGCATTTCCATTTTGTACTGTGGATCATTCATTTCAACATTTATCCTCATTCTCATGTTTAAGAATCTGTTTTCTGCTTGACAAATAATTTCTGCTACTGCCCACTGACATGCTTTTAAAGCTAATTCTATCAAAAAATGTTGGCCTTCAAACACCTTAAAATGCACATATGTAGGTCCGAGAAATCCAAATTTTCTCGGGAGAGCATGCCCCCGAACCCCCCTAACTCACATTTGAATGCGCGTGTCTGTGGGGTAATGTGGGCTGGTGTGGCTGCCCCCTGCATATAGACCTACAATATACATTATTCTCTGTATCGAATCATGTTATCTTGTAACCCACCCCCAGCCCCTGATGTTTCAGGCTCAGCCCCTGATGTTTCAGGCTCAGCCCCTGATGTTTCAGGCTCAGCCCCTGATGTTTCAGGCTCAGCCCCTGATGTTTCAGGCTCAGCCCCTGATGTTTTTAAAACCTAGAAACGCCCCTGCCCCTTTCCCATCTTTCTCTCTCTCGCACACACACACACACACATGATTTAGCTATTACATTTGTGTTGCGGTTATAAGGGGGTCCTTGGAATTTTTTCTGCCCTATGAGGGGTCCCTATCTCCAGATAGTTTGAGAACCCCTGCTCTAAGGTACTGACACACACACACACACACAGAACAGAGTGTGTGTATCAGGACAGGAGGAACACTGACTCATCTCTACATGCGTAAGAACCCTGGAGTAATTAGAGCTGGGCAACGGTTAATCGCATCTAAAATAAGAGTTTGTGTTTGCATAATATGTGTGTGTGTACTGTGTATAATTATTGTGTATATATAAACACACACACATTAAGAAAAATGTGTTATTTATATATGAAATACTTATATTGATATATAATATAAATGATATATAAATATATATACTATATATAAATGCAAATATTTCACAAATATATACATGCGTGTGTGTGTGTGTTCCAGCCCTCTCTCTCCGGGGTCAGTCGTGTGGTCACTCATGATATCCCAGTGGATGTGATTCCCAGGAGACTCTGGCACGACTTCAGGGAGCCGCAGATGCCGGACTACGATGTGAGTGTGTGTGTCTGGTGTGTGTGGTGTGAGTGTGAACAGCACTGATGGTGATGATGAAGAGATGTGAGTGTGTGTGTCTGATGTGAGTGTGTGTGTCTGATGTGAGTGTGTGTGTCTGATGTGAGTGTGTGTGTCTGATGTGAGTGTGTGTGTCTGATGTGAGTGTGTGTGTCTGATGTGAGTCTGATGTGAGTGTGTGTGTCTGATGTGAGTGTGTGTGTCTGGTGTGAGTGTGTGTCTGGTGTGTGTGTCTGGTGTGAGTGTGTCTGGTGTGTGTGAGTGTGTGTCTGGTGTGAGTGTGTGTCTGGTGTGTGTGTGTGTCTGGTGTGTGTGTGTGTCTGGTGTGTGTGTGTGTGTCTGGTGTGAGTGTGAACAGCACTGATGGTGATGATGAAGATGAAGAGATGTGAGTGTGTGTGTCTGGTGTGAGTGTGAGTGTGTGTGTCTGGTGTGAGTGTGTGTGTCTGGTGTGAGTGTGTGTGTCTGGTGTGAGTGTGTGTGTCTGGTGTGAGTGTGTGTCTGGTGTGAGTGTGTGTGTCTGGTGTGTGTGTGTGTCTGGTGTGTGTGTGTCTGGTGTGTGTGTGTGTGTGTCTGGTGTGAGTGTGAACAGCACTGATGGTGATGATGAAGATGAAGAGATGTGAGTGTGTGTGTCTGGTGTGAGTGTGAGTGTGTGTGTCTGGTGTGAGTGTGTGTGTCTGGTGTGAGTGTGTGTGTCTGGTGTGAGTGTGTGTATCTGGTGTGAGTGTGTGTCTGATGTGAGTGTGTGTGTTTGGTGTGAGTGTGTGTGTTTGGTGTGAGTGTGTGTCTGGTGTGAGTGTGTGTCTGGTGTGAGTGTGTGTCTGGTGTGAGTGTGTGTCTGGTGTGAGTGTGTGTCTGGTGTGAGTGTGTGTGTGTGTCTGGTGTGTGTGTGTGTGTGTGTCTGGTGTGAGTGTGTGTGTGTGTGTCTGGTGTGTGTCTGGTGTGTCTGGTGTGTGTGTGTGTGTCTGGTGTGAGTGTGAACAGCACTGATGGTGATGATGAAGAGATGTGAGTGTGTGTCTGATGTGTGTGTGTGTGTGTCTGGTGTGAGTGTGTGAACAGCACTGATGGTGATGATGAAGATGAAGAGATGTGAGTGTGTGTCTGATGTGAGTGTGAGTGTGTGTGTGTGTGTGTCTGGTGTGAGTGTGTGTCTGGTGTGAGTGTGTGTGTGTCTGGTGTGTGTGTGTCTGGTGTGTGTGTGTGTCTGGTGTGTGTGTGTGTCTGGTGTGTGTGTGTGTGTGTGTGTCTGGTGTGTGTGTGTGTCTGGTGTGAGTGTGAACAGCACTGATGGTGATGATGAAGATGAAGAGATGTGAGTGTGTGTCTGATGTGAGTGTGTGTGTGTGTGTGTGTGTCTGGTGTGAGTGTGTGTCTGGTGTGAGTGTGTGTCTGGTGTGAGTGTGTGTCTGGTGTGTGTGTGTGTCTGGTGTGAGTGTGTCTGGTGTGAGTGTGTGTCTGGTGTGAGTGTGTGTCTGGTGTGTGTGTGTGTCTGGTGTGTGTGTGTGTCTGGTGTGAGTGTGAACAGCACTGATGGTGATGATGAAGATGAAGAGATGTGAGTGTGTGTGTCTGGTGTGAGTGTGAGTGTGTGTGTTTGGTGTGAGTGTGTGTGTTTGGTGTGAGTGTGTGTCTGGTGTGAGTGTGTGTCTGGTGTGAGTGTGTCTGGTGTGTGTGTCTGGTGTGTGTGTGTGTGTGTGTCTGGTGTGTGAGTGTGTGTCTGGTGTGTGTGTGTGTGTGTGTCTGGTGTGAGTGTGAACAGCACTGATGGTGATGATGAAGATGAAGAGATGTGAGTGTGTGTCTGATGTGTGTGTGTGTGTCTGGTGTGAGTGTGTGAACAGCACTGATGGTGATGATGAAGAGATGTGAGTGTGTGTCTGATGTGAGTGTGAGTGTGTGTGTGTGTGTGTGTCTGGTGTGAGTGTGTGAACAGCACTGATGGTGATGATGAAGATATGTGTGTGTGTGTACGATGATGGTGATGAAGACTGTGATGATGTGTCCAGGTCAGCATATATCTGCCTCCGCTGAAGACCATGAAGAGCGTCGTCGACCGCATGAAGAACCTCTCCAACTATCTGGTCAGTTTAGTCCCGCCTTCTAATTAAACAGCCAATCAGCAGTTCGTAAAGTGCCAGCTGACAACCTTTGATTGGTCATGTGATCAGTGTTTGGTCATGTGATCAGTGTTTGGTCATGTGATCAGTGTTTGGTCATGTGATCAGTGATTGGTCATGTGATCAGTGTTTGGTCATGTGATCAGTGTCCCCTGCGAAGGCCTACAACGGTTTTCCTCTGTACGGATAAAAATGTTATTAAAATGATTCCCGTTCGCACGGATCCGCGGAAACGACTGAAAACGCTGTATTGTTATTCAGGCCAGACAAGAAATTGTTTACCAATTGTTTAAAAAGTTCACACTGAGAGGATAACAGTATTGTTCTCAAAAACTTGCACTTTGAACCCTATTTCAGGTTTGCGTTCTCGAGCTCCAGACACTAACCCTAATGCTGGGCACACACCAAAAGATCTTTTACATCTTATAAGATTTTCAAAATGTGATAGACCACAGACATGAGGACAAAAAATCCTAGATTTAAGCGTTTTGCTCCTATAGTGTGTGTGTGTGTGCCATGATGTGACAGAGACAGCACACCACACACACCAACAGATTCTCAACCAGAGTCTCGACTGAACACAGGGAATCTCGCGAGACATCAGAATAAGCATCAGAATAAGCTTCAGAATAAGCATCAGAATAAGCTTCAGAATAAGCATCAGAATAAGCTTCAGAATAAGCATCAGAATAAACATCAGAATAAGCTTCAGAATAAGCATCAGAATAAGCATCAGAATAAGCATCAGAATAAGCTTCAGAATAAGCATCAGAATAAGCTTCAGAATAAGCTTCAGAATAAGCATCAGAATAAGCATCAGAATAAGCATCAGAATAAGCTTCAGAATAAGCATCAGAATAAGCTTCAGAATAAGCTTCAGAATAAGCATCAGAATAAGCATCAGAATAAGCATCAGAATAAACATCAGAATAAGCTTCAGAATAAGCTTCAGAATAAACATCAGAATAAGCTTCAGAATAAGCTTCAGAATAAGCATCAGAATAAACATCAGAATAAGCTTCAGAATAAGCATCAGAATAAGCTTCAGAATAAGCATCAGAATAAGCATCAGAATAAGCTTCAGAATAAGCATCAGAATAAGCTTCAGAATAAGCTTCAGAATAAACATCAGAATAAGCATCAGAATAAGCTTCAGAATAAGCATCAGAATAAGCATCAGAATAAGCATCAGAATAAGCTTCAGAATAAGCATCAGAATAAGCTTCAGAATAAGCTTCAGAATAAGCATCAGAATAAGCATCAGAATAAGCATCAGAATAAGCATCAGAATAAGCTTCAGAATAAGCATCAGAATAAGCTTCAGAATAAGCATCAGAATAAGCTTCAGAATAAGCATCAGAATAAGCTTCAGAATAAGCTTCAGAATAAGCATCACAATAAGCTTCAGAATAAGCTTCAGAATAAGCATCAGAATAAGCTTCAGAATAAGCATCACAATAAGCATCACAATAAGCTTCAGAATAAGCATCACAATAAGCATCAGAATAAGCTTCAGAATAAGCTTCAGAATAAACATCAGAATAAGCTTCAGAATAAGCTTCAGAATAAACATCAGAATAAGCTTCAGAATAAGCATCAGAATAAGCATCAGAATAAGCTTCAGAATAAGCTTCAGAATAAGCATCAGAATAAGCTTCAGAATAAGCATCAGAATAAGCTTCAGAATAAACATCAGAATAAGCTTCAGAATAAGCATCAGAATAAGCATCAGAATAAGCTTCAGAATAAGCTTCAGAATAAGCATCAGAATAAGCTTCAGAATAAGCTTCAGAATAAGCTTCAGAATAAACATCAGAATAAGCTTCAGAATAAGCATCAGAATAAGCTTCAGAATAAGCATCAGAATAAGCTTCAGAATAAGCATCAGAATAAACATCAGAATAAGCTTCAGAATAAGCTTCAGAATAAGCTTCAGAATAAGCTTCAGAATAAGCTTCAGAATAAGCATCAGAATAAGCATGCCGGACGATATGCAGGAAGAAGTTGCGATGATAGTGTTTGGAATGATTTTCACAGAAAATTAAAGTGAAAAAAACCATTGTTCCCACCATTATATATAACCTTTTATACAGAAATATATTCATTCTTTATTGTCTTTATTTATTCTTTATTGTCTTTATTTATTCTTTATTTATTCTTTATTGTCTTTATTCTTTATTGTCTTTATTTATTCTTTGTCTTTATTTATTCTTTATTGGATTTATTGTCTCTTTAGAAAAAGTTATTTAATCCCTCTATAGAACCTCACTGAACCCTTAACACTCAGCTTCCTGCAAGTGTGTGTGTGTGTGTGTGTGAGAATGACCGTGTCTTCCATCATCTCGCTTTCTGATTGGATATTGTTTTGTTTCACGGGATCATCTCCAGAGCGTGCGTGTGTTTGTCCTCGGGGTCCCCCCCACACATCAAGATTTCTGATCGTAAATATTAAACATGTTGAATATTTACGATTCGCGATCGGGGCGGCTCCGACGTTCTTCCGAGCAGGTTCGGACACTCTTAACACACTTCACACCCAGGGAAAATCTGATAAGATAATCTGTAGAACCATCAAGATAATCGGGACACAGCTAGGATTGTTGGAAGGGGGAAATCGGCCCAAAATCAGCCCGATTATCTTCTGGTGTGTATCAGCATAACCCAGAGGAGCGGCCGGAGCGCGTTAGGGTTAACGGCCGCTAAGTTAATCACGTGACTGTGTGTGTTGTTGAAGTGTGTGTGGATGACGGAGACGTGTGTGTGTTGTTGAAGTGTGTGTGGAAGACGGAGACGTGTGTGTGTTGTTGAAGTGTGTGTGGATGACGGAGACGTGTGTGTGTTTCAGGTGATGGAGGCGAATCTGAACGGGGAAATGAATCTCAAGATTGAGACGGACCTGGTTTCTGTCACAACACACTTCAAAGAGCTGGGGAACCCACCCTGGGGTGAGACACACACACACACACACACACACACACACACACACACACACACACACACACACACACACATCAGCACAGCACGTTGTGTGTGTGTGTAGTGCTGATAGTGTGTGTGTGTGTCCCTCAGGTGAGGACGGCTCTCAGAGCACCAGTGCGAGTCACAGAGACTCAGAGTTCATGGCTCAGACACGCCTGGACATCCGGAAACTGCAGCAGTTCCTGACGGGACAACAGGTCAATCCCAGCAGAGCCATGTGCAGTAAGAACATCACCACACACACCTGATCACACACACCTGATCACACCTGATCACACACACCTGCACACACACACCTGCACACACACACCTGCACACACACCTGGGGCCTGTACCATGAAGCCGGATTAGGTGGCTAGCCAGCTGTGTTTCAGTTTAGTTTCCGCCAACCCTGGGTTTTAGGTACTATGAAAGTAGCTCGGCTTTAATCGGTGTTCGTTGCCATGGTATCTTACGCTGCACGGTTAACCTGCTCCGGCGCAGGTTATGTTCTGGATTCAAGATCTCAGACCGAAGTTTGACCAATCAGCTGAGAGCAAAGAAACATAGGTGACGTAACTTATTCCCAGTGTCTGTTGCAATGACTTCACCTTTTCTTCCAAATCCTGTGACATCTCAGCGCAAACTGTTTGACGAGCACTTCGTAGAGAAAGAGTTTTTAGCCAGACAAAATCCCCTTGCCTTTCCTGATAGTTACTTGTATGAAAGATACAGATTTTCCGCGGAAGGAATGTCTTATCTTTGCGAACTTCTTGAGCCGCACATAAAGAGTTTAACACGTCGAATTCATGCACTTACTGTACCGCAAATATTGCGTTGCATTTTTTTTTTTTTTTTGCAAGTGGTACATTCTTGCACGGTGACGCACAGAAGCTAGGGGGAAACATATGTTTGTCGAACCATTCGCAAGGTGGTCCTCGCTCTGCAGGAGTACATGAAAAGCTTCATTAATAATGTTCCCCGGACATTTATCGACCATGTCCATAAAAGAGGACTTTTATAAAATTGCCAGTAAGATATATAGGGTGACATCACATGAACACTTTTTTTCTTTTTTTAAAAAAAAGCAAATTTCACAAATGTACTATACAATATAATACATGTTAAGAATTATTTTGAATCTTTTTTATTATTCTTCTGATAATCTTATGATAGGATTCCCAAGTCATTGCAACATGCAGTCTATTGCTCCAATCTCCTCTGCTCTAGGGGAACATGAGGCAGATTATGTTAATAGGAAGTCCTATCACAGCCATAATGTTCAGGTAGAGATGATGTGAATATGTGAGATGATTATTTTCTGTGAGATGAATCTTTAAATTAATAGTAACATTAACAGATATAACAATGATCTACTAAACACTTCATCTGCAGACGACTTGTGGTCATGAACATATGATCAAGTTTGGATGTCAAATGGCCTGGCTCCAGTGCTTGTCTCACAAATTTCCCATGAGTCTGTGTTGTGTCAGCGCTTTGAGGAATTCAAGTTAAATTTGGTACAGTACAAAACACTGTTAATTTAAACTGAGATAGAAAAACCTACACAATGACCCCCTATCATGACCCTCAGACAGGGCCACAGCACCGCTTCAGTGTGGCCCTCAGTAAAACCAGAGTGAAGATAGAGATGACCTTTGGCCTCCTAAAGGCACGTTTCAACTGTGTTCGGCGCTTCAGAGTCACCAGAGCGGGCATCACAGATAGTGGCTGCATGTGCCATTCTGCACAATATAGCCACTAGTAGAAAGAAGCGAGAAACACCACAAATCCAGCTTCTCCCCGATGAAACTGACCCGATCACACTTGACCACCCAGCTGGAGATGTAGATGCAATCACCATACAATATTACACTTAATAAAAGCACATTGAAACTGCAGATATGTTTTATTGGTTTTGTGGGATGGGAGGGAGAAAGAGAGCAAGAGAAAGTTGCATTAATAAATATTCATACTAAAGTGTTACTTGGTTAAATAAGTTCTACTAATATATATATATATACATACTGAGATCAGTTTTATCCAGCTGTTTGATTCTGTTTGGAGCCTCCTCAGCTCACAGTCAGCTCCTTTAGTGTGCAGTCTAGTTCAAGACTCCTTTAGTGTGCAGTCTAGTTCAAGTCTCCTTTAGTGTGCAGTCTAGACTCCTTTAGTGTGCAGTCTAGACTCCTTTAGTGTGCAGTCTAGACTCCTTTAGTGTGCAGTCTAGACTCCTTTAGTGTGCAGTCTAGACTCCTTTAGTGTGCAGTCTACACTCCTTTAGTGTGCAGTCTAGACTCCTTTAGTGTGCAGTCTAGACTCCTTTAGTGTGCAGTCTAGACTCCTTTAGTGTGCAGTCTAGACTCCTTTAGTGTGCAGTCTACACTCCTTTAGTGTGCAGTCTAGACTCCTTTAGTGTGCAGTCTACACTCCTTTAGTGTGCAGTCTAGACTCCTTTAGTGTGCAGTCTAGACTCCTTTAGTGTGCAGTCTAGACTCCTTTAGTGTGCAGTCTACACTCCTTTAGTGTGCAGTCTAGACTCCTTTAGTGTGCAGTCTAGACTCCTTTAGTGTGCAGTCTAGACTCCTTTAGTGTGCAGTCTAGACTCCTTTAGTGTGCAGTCTAGACTCCTTTAGTGTGCAGTCTAGACTCCTTTAGTGTGCAGTCTAGACTCCTTTAGTGTGCAGTCTAGACTCCTTTAGTGTGCAGTCTAGACTCCTTTAGTGTGCAGTCTACACTCCTTTAGTGTGCAGTCTAGACTCCTTTAGTGTGCAGTCTAGACTCCTTTAGTGTGCAGTCTAGACTCCTTTAGTGTGCAGTCTAGACTCCTTTAGTGTGCAGTCTAGACTCCTTTAGTGTGCAGTCTAGACTCCTTTAGTGTGCAGTCTAGACTCCTTTAGTGTGCAGTCTAGACTCCTTTAGTGTGCAGTCTAGACTCCTTTAGTGTACAGTCTACACTCCTTTAGTGTGCAGTCTAGACTCCTTTAGTGTGCAGTCTACACTCCTTTAGTGTGCAGTCTAGACTCCTTTAGTGTGCAGTCTAGACTCCTTTAGTGTGCAGTCTAGACTCCTTTAGTGTGCAGTCTAGACTCCTTTAGTGTGCAGTCTAGACTCCTTTAGTGTGCAGTCTAGACTCCTTTAGTGTGCAGTCTAGACTCCTTTAGTGTGCAGTCTAGTCTCCTTTAGTGTGCAGTCTAGACTCCTTTAGTGTGCAGTCTAGACTCCTTTAGTGTGCAGTCTAGACTCCTTTAGTGTGCAGTCTAGACTCCTTTAGTGTGCAGTCTAGACTCCTTTAGTGTGCAGTCTAGACTCCTTTAGTGTGCAGTCTAGACTCCTTTAGTGTGCAGTCTACACTCCTTTAGTGTACAGGGCCCTGACTGTTTCCACCTGAAACATAATTCCACCACAAACATGATCATTACAAGTTTTCTGGAGGCTCATCAAAATCACAAAAAGTTCCTTGACTTCCTACAAACACAGGACTGACTGTAATTTATGTCAAGGGTTTTAAATCCTTACACATTTCTTCTGAAGCCCATTGAGGTGGAGGCCTCAGTTTCTGGGGCAGGTTCTGAAAAATCCTACAATAAAAGAGATGTGTAAGGGCCAGTCCCTTTTATATGACACACATTCAAATGTTTGCCATAATAAAAAGCCCAGTGCATTCGCATCAGCAACTGTCTGAGAACACACACACACACACACACACACACACACACACACACACACACACACACACACACACACACACACACACACACACACACAGAGTCTTCATTTCCTCCACCCTAATAAATAAAAGTAGGCCAATGTAAAGCATAACTGTTGTAAAGCAGGTTAGTTTGGTGTTCTGTCTGCTGCATACTGACCTCTGTGTGTGTGTGTGTGTGTGTGTGTGTGTGTGTGTGCTGGCTTCAACAGGGACACTGTATTTCCCTGCAGAACATACAGTCAGCCATATTTAAAACTTAAAAATAACTAGTAATGTATTGCACACGCACCCAGTGTTACTTGCTTAGAGGAGCCAGCAGGCTCAGACTGTACAGCGCCTGTAATCACATCCATAACCGGCGTCCCTTATTGCCACTCAGAGCCGACTCCTCCGCCAGTGTATTCTGGTTTCTGAATTTAACTCTTTATTTCTGTTTGCTGCAAACAAGTGTGATAAAATGTTCACAAATGTAATAAAAGGTTGTGGTTAATACTCACCACTTTGAATTATATTTTTATATTTTGTCTTTATCTGCTGCCAAGAACATTTGGAGTTGGGGTTGCATCTAAAAATCAATAAATATTAATCTTTCTTAGTACATACATGCACATTTTTATATATTATAAAAATAAGCTATAGGCTATATTACACATATAGGCATACATATATACATCATTTTACATAAATATAGAACCATCAGCAATCTTTCTCCAACAGTCTTCTCTTGCTTTGGCCGCAGAGACCGTATTGTTTCGAGCTTGAAATACATATTTAAATTCATCGTAATTATGAATGATTATCTCTCGCTCTACCCGTGATTGGTTGTTCAGTGCCGACGTCACTCTTGTATGTGCGCGCGCGTGGAGTAATCATAGCTTGAGTTCACAGAGAAAGTCGATGAGCTGCATCATGGTACCAATAAAGCCTGATTGCATCGGTTTGGTTTTGTCAACTCAAAACTAATCCTGTAACCCCGAGTTTGTTCAGCTACCTTCATGGTACAGGCCCCTGTCCTGCACACACACCTGATCACACACACCTGTCCTGCACACACACCTGTCCTGCACACACACCTGATCACACACACCTGTCCTGCACACACACCTGTCCTGCACACACACCTGATCACACACACCTGTCCTGCACACACACCTGTCCTGCACACACACCTGATCACACACACCTGTCCTGCACACACACCTGTCCTGCACACACACCTGATCACACACACCTGTCCTGCACACACACCTGATCACACACACCTGTCCTGCACACACACCTGATCACACCTGCACACACACCTGATCACACACACCTGTCCTGCACACACACCTGATCACACCTGCACACACACCTGATCACACCTGCACACACACCTGATCACACACACCTGTCCTGCACACACACCTGATCACACCTGCACACACACCTGATCACACACAGCTGTCCTGCACACACACCTGATCACACCTGCACACACACCTGATCACACCTGCACACACACCTGATCACACACACCTGTCCTGTACACACACCTGATCACACCTGCACACACACCTGATCACACACACCTGTCCTGCACACACACCTGATCACACACACCTGTCCTGCACACACACCTGATCACACCTGCACACACACCTGATCACACCTGCACACACACCTGTCCTGCACACACACCTGATCACACCTGCACACACACCTGTCCTGCACACACACCTGCACACACACCTACACACCTGTCTTACACACACACCTGATCACACCTGCACACACACCTGTCCTGCACACACACCTGATCACACCTGCACACACACCTGTCCTGCACACACACCTACACACCTGTCTTAAACACACACCTGATCACACCTGCACACACACCTGCACACCTGTCTTACACACACACCTGATCACACCTGCACACACACCTGTCTTACACACACACCTGATCACACCTGCACACACACCTGCACACACACCGGTCCTGCACACACACCTACACACCTGTCTTACACACACACCTGTCTTACACACACACCGGTCCTGTATATACACTCAGCTCTAAAATGCCTGTTCTGTTTGTTTATCCAGATATTGTCCACAATAGGATTCTTCACCTGATTTTTCTGCACGAGGACGTTTCTCTCCAGTACTTCATCCCAGCGGTGGTGTGAGATCTCACACACTCACACACCGCAACCTGAGCCGGCACAGGCAGATCTCACACACACCGCAGATCTCACACACTCACACACCGCAACCTGAGCCGGCACAGGCAGATCTCACACACTCACACACCGCAACCTGAGCCGGCACAGGCAGATCTCACACACTCACACACCGCAGATCTCACACACTCACACACCGCAGATCTCACACACTCACACACCGCAGATCTCACACTCACACACCGCAACCTGAGCCGGCACAGGCAGATCTCACACACACCGCAGATCTCACACTCACACACCGCAACCTGAGCCGGCACAGGCAGATCTCACACACACCGCAGATCTCACACTCACACACCGCAACCTGAGCCGGCACAGGCAGATCTCACACACACCACAGATCTCACACTCACACACCGCAACCTGAGCCGGCACAGGCAGATCTCACACACACACACACCGCAGATCTCACACACTCACACACCGCAGATCTCACACACTCACACACCGCAGATCTCACACACTCACACACCGCAACCTGAGCCGGCACAGGCAGATTTCACACACACACACACCGCAGATCTCACACACACCGCAGATCTCACACACACCGCAGATCTCACACACACACCGCAGATCTCACACACACCGCAACGGCGAGGCTTCGGTTCACATGCAGAGTCTCTGATCAAACCTGTTCATCTGTTCAGAGGGTTTCAGAGGGCCAGTTCTTGGGCTCTTTTTATTAAAAATAACACTTTGTTTTTGGAGTTTCCTTTGTAAATGTGTGTGTATATATGTATTAATAAAATGATTGTTTGATAATAGTAGTTATTTTTAGAGCATTCATTTTGTCCACCATAAACATTTCAAAGTTATTATGAATATGGTGCTTTTCACAAGAGATTGTTCCGAAGCATCTTTCTGGAAGATTCTGCAGTAAAAGCCACATTAAGCGAGACGGAGTGAGTGTTTGAGAGTTTGGAGGAGATGAAATGAAACATGATTTATTGTCCCTGATGCATTTCGCCAAAAACCTGATACATTAAAAAATTACACAAAATATTCATACACACATACACATAAAAATAACTAGACATCACTAATTCATGTTCAACAGTCTAACAGTCTTTGTATTGATTTTACAGAAAGATTACCATACCAAGTGGACAAGTCATATCTGGATCATACTTTATAGTACAGACTGATAAAAAGGAACATAATTTTCCTATCAAACCACAATCTTCGTCAAAAATACACTCTCTGGTGAAGTCTTTCTCAAACCCAATGAACATGTTTGTCCCACGTGAGAGATGCGAGTAAAAGACTGGTCAAGTTCAGCGGTGGGAGAAGGGAGAGAAGAAACAAGGAGTTCTGTAACTGACTGAAGCAATCAATTGTGACTGACCCACCGCTTTCGGACCAGCCGAGACACTCTGACGCGCTTCAGGTGCTTTATACCCCCGGCAGGAGACACGAGTCTCGACAACGGTGATGCGCCTCATGTTGCTCTTTTACTCATTTAAAGCGTTTATCTATATTATTATAATACAAATATGGTTTCATTTATGCTCTACAAATCTCAATAAAGGTGAAATTTCGATCTTTTATGTCGTTTCTGTGATTCAAAGCGTTGCATGATGGGAAACGCCTGCATGGTAGTATCACGTGACGCACGTGAAACAGAATCAAAATAGTATGATTTATGTTATTGAAGGCATTTATATTGTAACATTTGTAATCATTCAAGTGTATTAATGTTATGGATTGGTGCATGAGATACAAATTAAAATTGGGACAGGTTTTTAACAGTATTGTCCGGTAATCAAACCCGACTGTGATTGGCCGATCCTGTGAACGCGCTGAGAAAAGTGACAGAGTCTGTTTGATCTGAACATGCATCGAAGAATCTAAACGTTTTAATTCATTTCATTAACGTTTTCTGTTATGCTGTATTGTGTGTGTGTGTGTGTGTGTGTGTGTGTATATTCACTATACTATATAGGCTATCCCATGTATATGTGATGCTTTGCTTTCTTTATCATTTCGTTAAATGTTTACATTTTTGCTATGTAGCCTACTTATATTTTTGATATGATACCTTGGCATTAATAAAAAAACAAAAAAAATAAATAAAAAACATCTGAATTATGACACTGGCAAACTTTAGAAACTGAAGAGATCTGTTAAAACTGTCATTTAAGTCACATTGTACGAATCACGTCTATTTTCGTTCTACTGCTTTTGCACGAACTTTACTACATTAGAGCGCCAATAAAAGATAATAAAGACAGGAAACTAGGAATGTTTGAGATTTATAACTTTATTAATTGAGCTACTTTGCTGCAAAATTCCCTACAGCAAATGAAATATGTATAGTATATAAAATAATTCTTAACAAGCTGAGAAAACTTCTGATCTTCCGATAAAACATGCATCATTTCAAGAAGTAAAAGATTGAATGCACGAATGTTAATAATCAGTTATTAAATATTAATGTGCTATTTGAATATTTAAACTTTCACAAAGGAACAACTTTCTTCCCAAAATGTTTCTTTGCGCTCAGTGGCAGTATCGTGGCACACTGGTGGAAGCAGGTCGAAGTATTATATTCATAAACTGGTGTTTTCGCAGTAATTCGCAGTGCTACAGTAGAGCAGCAGGGGGCGCTGTTTCACACGAGCCTCTCTCACACACACACACACACTCTCTCTCTCTCTCTCACACACACACACACACACTCTCACACACACACACACACACTCTCTCTCTCTCTCTCACACACACACACACACACACTCACTCTCTCTCTCTCTCACACACACACACACACTCACACACTCTCACACACACACACACACACACACACTCTCTCTCTCTCTCTCTCACACACACACACTCACTCTCTCTCACACATACAAACACACACACATACTCTCTCTTTCTCTCTCTCTCTCACACACACACACACACACACACTCTCTCGCTCTCTCTCTCTCTCTCTCACACACTCACTCTCTCTCTCTCACACACACACACACACACACACACACTCTCTCTCTCTCTCTCTCTCTCTCTCTCTCTCACACACACACACACACACAATGGTGATGATGGTGATGATGGTCACCTGATGAAGTGTGTGAGGTTGTATATCGTCTGGATGGATATAAAAATGGATAAAAATCATATCATGTGAATGATTACAGTTTTTCTGAATTGCTAAAACACATTTCTTGAATCCATCACTCACTTTCTCCAACTCTTCAGGCAAAATCAACCAACGCTTTCAGATCATACACACACGAGTCAATATTATACACACTAGAGTTCATTCGTTAGACACTACAACAAAAAATGGAGAACACAGAATCCAAAGCATGCAGTTACAGAAAAAAAAGTATATTGTAACAAAGTAAACAAATTTTGCAATTACGTATAAGTAATGACAACTTACAGTAGCAAGGTGAATAAATGGTATACTGTATGCACTGCAAGTGTAGTATTGTACTGAATTTTGTATAGTATTGAATGTCTGTATATTCAGAACTTGCATAGTGTGAAAGTACAGTGACCCAACTTCAAAAGCCAAAAAGGTTACAGTAAAATACTCTAAATGAAGAGCATGTTACAGTCACTCAGAAGAGTTGTGCAGCTGCAGAGTCACCGTCAGTGAGAGAGAGATTCTGCTTCAGCTTCATGTGTTCATGTTGATCCGGCCGGAGGAGTTTCTCCTCATCTCAGACTCTCTGCAGGAGAAGAGAAAACACTAAAGCAGATCCAGCCTTGACAACACTATACACACCTGCTCTTCCTCACCCTCTTCCTCCTCATCTCAGACCCTCTGCAGGAGAAGAGAAAACACTAAAGCAGATCCAGCCTTGACAACACTATACACACCTGCTCTTCCTCACCCTCTTCCTCCTCATCTCAGACCCTCTGCAGGAGAAGAGAAAACACTAAAGCAGATCCAGCCTTGACAACACTATACACACCTGCTCTTCCTCACCCTCTTCCTCCTCATCTCAGACCCTCTGCAGGAGAAGAGAAAACACTAAAGCAGATCCAGCCTTGACAACACTATACACACCTGCTCTTCCTCACCCTCTTCCTCCTCATCTCAGACCCTCTGCAGGAGAAGAGAAAACACTAAAGCAGATCCAGCCTTGACAACACTATACACACCTGCTCTTCCTCACCCTCTTCCTCCTCATCTCAGACCCTCTGCAGGAGAAGAGAAAACACTAAAGCAGATCCAGCCTTGACAACACTATACACACCTGCTCTTCCTCACCCTCTTCCTCCTCATCCACCTCCTCTTACACACCTGCTCTTCCTCGTCCTCTTCCTCCTCATCCACCTCCTCTTACACACCTGCTCTTCCTCACCCTCTTCCTCCTCATCTCAGACCCTCTGCAGGAGAAGAGAAAACACTAAAGCAGATCCAGCCTTGACAACACTATACACACCTGCTCTTCCTCACCCTCTTCCTCCTCATCCACCTCCTCTTACACACCTGCTCTTCCTCACCCTCTTCCTCCTCATCTCAGACTCTCTTACACACCTGCTCTTCCTCACCCTCTTCCTCCTCATCCACCTCCTCTTACACACCTGCTCTTCCTCACCCTCTTCCTCCTCATCTCAGACTCTCTTACACACCTGCTCTTCCTCACCCTCTTCCTCCTCATCCACCTCCTCTTACACACCTGCTCTTCCTCACCCTCTTCCTCCTCATCCACCTCCTCTTACACACACACTCTTCCTCACCATCCATTATTGGTTTCAACATTCAGTGCAACATTTTGAGTCAGTGTTGGGACTCTGAACTGACTTGTATTGTGTACAGTTGGTTTGGTCACATCATTAGAAATAAGTGTGAACAATTTTGAGTTGTTGTGTGTAAACGATGACAACTGTGTTGTAGTTGTGTTTAACTTTCGCCTGCCTGTGTTTAGCGTTTTGAAACATAAGTGCATCACAGTGCAAAATGTGTTTTAGTGAGTGAGAATGTGTTTAGAGTTTTGCAAAAAGAGTCCATGAGATTAGCAAACAGTGTTTTAACGACCTGAACTTGTTTAATGTTTTACAATAAAGAGTGATTTATTCGACAAATTGGTTTAGACTATTGAGAATTTGGTTCAGAGAACGGGGTTTAGTGTTTTAGCAATTCAGAAAAACTGTAAAAGTTTAGTCGGCTTGCCATAACTCGCACTTATGAGAATTACTGACACACAAACTCTCAATCTAACAATTTGCGGTGACTTTAAACCTAGTGATTTATTCATGCGCTTTCGGGCTTCAGAGTTTGTGTTTAGGCTGTTGTTGTTGTTGTTGTTGTTGTTGTTTCACTTCAGATTGACTGAACGCGTTTGGATGCCAAAACATGCTAACTAGATTTAGACTCTGGCATTATGTTGTTGTCTTTATAGTGTGTATAGCCTATAATTTATTGAGTGAACGAACCCCCCACCCTCTCCACACACACACACACACACACACACACGGGCGCGCGCGCACTGAACACATCGAGAGACTGAGCTCCAGTGCTTGTGATGCTCTTCATCAGTGAGCAGCTGAACACACACACACACTGAACACACACACACACTGATCTGTGGATCTTCTGTTTACCTCAGAACTGGATCGGAACCGAAGATGAATCCCGCGTGCGCGCGCTGCGCGAGAACCGTGTACCCGACGGAGAAGATCAGCTGCCTCGACAAGGTGACACTTATTTACTCCATATTTACTCCATATTTACTCCAACACAAACACAACTACCGTCAGAACTTCATCTAGAGCGGCAAACCTCGAGCTCTGTGTGAAGCCCGTAATATATGACGTGTGTAAATCAAACTTTATTGTGTTTATCTCTGTGTTTCGCTGCTCTGAATTCTCATTCATGTCTTACATAATGAGCTTCATGTTTTATTCATCTGTGATGAGCGGCATTATAAGAGTTTGTTCTGTGGAGGATTTTATTCAAAAGAAAGAAAATAAGAAAATTAAACATTTGTATTGCTGTGACAAATACAAACATGACAAACACTGAGTTGTTTTGGACACACACCACAGTAATACCATGGTATTCTGAAGTTGCTTGTAAATATCACAGTATTTGAACATCACATCTGTCAGAGTACCGTAGTTTGAAATCATCACTGAAACACTACTGTAAATAATATTACATGGATCAGTATTATGGATCTGTGATTGATGATGTCATGAAGTCCCTGGTGTCGTCGAGTGTTTAACAGTGACTCTTCGTGTGTGTCAGTGATTAAAGCAGTGTGTGTGTTTGTTGTGTTCAGAACTGGCACAAAGGCTGTTTCCACTGTGAAGTGTGTAAGATGACGCTCAACATGAAGAACTACAAAGGCTACGACAAGAAACCCTACTGTAACGCGTGAGTGTGTTCTGTGTTTCACACACACGAGAGATCAGGCACACACGTGATGAAGATGTGGGAAACAGTT
>CM040788.1:230000-237500 GCA_022829085.1 Abramis brama
TTCATCCGATGGAGTAATCCTGTCTTCATCTTCTGTTTTCAGTCACTACCCCAAGACGTCGTTCACCATCGTCACAGACACACCTGAGAACCTGCGTCTCAAACAGCAGAGCGAGTTACAAAGTCAGGTGAGTCACATGATACATGACACACATGTTACAGATCACATGACACACGTGTTACAGATCACATGACACACGTGTTACAGATCACATGACACACATGTTACAGATCACATGACACACGTGTTACAGATCACATGACGCGCACATTACAGATCACATGACACACGTTACAGATCACATGACACACGTGTTACAGATCACATGACGCGCGTTACAGATCACATGACACGCGTTACAGATCACATGACAGGCACATTACAGATCACATGACAACATGTTACAGATCATATGACATGCATGTTACAATCACATGACACGTATGTTACCGATCACATGATACGCGTGTTACAGATCATATGACATGCATGTTACAGCTCACATGAGACGCATGTTACAGATCACATGACACATGTTACAGATCATATGACATGCATGTTACAATCACGACGTGCATGTTACAGCTCACATGACACGCGTGTTACAGATCATGCATCATTCCCATAATGTTTGAAGAATGATACAAAGTAACATTCTCATAATGTTTGAGGAATGATACAAAGTAACATTCTTATAATGTTTGAAGAATGATACAAAGTAACATTCTCATAATGTTGGAAGAATGATACAAAGTAACATTCTCATAATGTTTGAAGAATGATACAAAGTAACATTCTTATAATGTTTGAAGAATGATACAAAGTAACATTCTCATAATGTTTGAAGAATGATACAAAGTAACATTCTTATAATGTTTGAAGAATGATACAAAGTAACGTTCTCATAATGTTTGAAGAATGATACAAAGTAACGTTCTCACAATGTTTGAGGAATGGTACAAAGTAACGTTCTCATAATGTTTGAAGAATGATACAAAGTAACATTCTCATAATGTTTGAAGAATGATACAAAGTAACATTCTTATAATGTTTGAAGAATGATACAAAGTAACATTCTTATAATGTTTGAAGAATGATACAAAGTAACGTTCTCATAATGTTTGAGGAATGGTACAAAGTAACGTTCTCATAATGTTTGAAGAATGATACAAAGTAACATTCTCATAATGTTTGAAGAATGATACAAAGTAACGTTCTCATAATGTTTGAGGAATGGTACAATGTAATGTTCCCTTAACGTTCGTATAACCAAGAAAAAACATTTTTAAACACTGGATGTTTTCAGAGAACATTCAGAAATAACATGTTCATAAGTTGATGGGAACGTTAGACAAGCGTTCTGTCTTCATGATTTCAGGATCGCATCAAACATTGTGTCACTCTCTTCTAACATCCACATTCACATGTGCAGAACCCTGCTTGAAATATAATTTCTTGCATGAAAGCGTTAAACAGAAATCTGTGTTTTATAATGGAATTCTTCAAACGTGACCCAGTTTCCTGAACGGCTCAGATCAGTGATGAATGTTCTTGCAGAAACACAGAATCACTGCAGAACTCTGGAAGCTCAGTCACTGCTGGATCATTAAACATTTGATCTTATTCCACATGAAGAACGTTTGCAGTGTTTCTCTCTGTGTGTGTGTGTGTGTGTGTGTGTGAAGCCGCTCAGGTCATGGCCGCGTTCGTTTGCTCACTGAGCCGTGAGATTCACACTGACGTCCCACAGACCGTTCTGAGTCTGAGTGTGTGTGTGTGTGTGTGTGAGTCTGTTTACATCAGAGCTGAAACTGTGTCACGGGTCTGTGAGATCGAGTACAGTACAGTACAGGCAGAAACAGTGTGTGAGTGTCTGTGTGTGTGTGTGTGTGTGATTGAGTGTGTATCACGCTGGGCTAACAGAAGGTAACTGCACACACAGCAGATGCTGATCCTCTCACAGAATCTCAGACCTGCAAGAAGTGAGTCGATCCCAGTGTTCGTGTGTGTGGTGCTCAGTACATTCACTCAGAATCAGCTTGTTTATTACACGGCTCTGTGGAATACTTGATTCTGATTGGTCAATCGCTCCATCCAGCGGGATATTATTCCCAGATAACAACCTCTGAGAACAGAAACACAGGCTCATCCGGGTCACTGAAGTCAGCAGCGCTATACGCTCGCTATGAATGTTTTTTCTTCGTGGAAGTTTTGCTTTTGGTGAGCTAATAAAATAGTAAAACTCAGTTATAACAATATTTTGTGTAGTTATTGAATTATGCCATCCAGTATTGTGGACTCTCTCTCTTGTACATTAAGCCGGTTGTTATCTCAGAATAAACACCTTCAGGTGTGTGTGTGTGTGTGTGTGTGTGATCTCAGAATAAACCCCGTTCAGGCTGATGAAGACCTGATCCTGATCACCCTGTCGGGTTTATTCTGAGATAACAACCGTCTGGATGTACATTATCCCTTACGTGTGTGTGTGTGTGTGACAGCTCAACATGTGTGTCCTCATGATGCTGTGGTGTGTGTGTTACAGCTCAACACGCGTGTCCTCATGATGCTGTGTGTGTGTGTGTGTGTGTGTGTGTGTGTGTGTTACAGCTCAACACGCGTGTCCTCATGATGCTGTGTGTGTGTGTGTGTGTGTGTGTTACAGCTCAACACGCGTGTCCTCATGATGCTGTGTGTGTGTGTGTGTGTGTGTGTGTTACAGCTCAACACGCGTGTCCTCATGATGCTGTGTGTGTGTGTGTGTGTGTTACAGCTCAACACGCGTGTCCTCATGATGCTTAGTGTGTGTTACAGCTCAACACGCGTGTCCTCATGATGCTGTGTGTGTGTGTGTTACAGCTCAACACGCGTGTCCTCATGATGCTGTGTGTGTGTGTTACAGCTCAACACTTGTGTCCTCATGATGCTGTGTGTGTGTGTGTGTGTGTGTTACAGCTCAACTCGCGTGTCCTCATGATGCTGTGTGTGTGTGTGTTACAGCTCAACACTTGTGTCCTCATGATGCTGTGTGTGTGTGTGTTACAGCTCAACACGCGTGTCCTCATGATGCTGTGTGTGTGTTACAGCTCAACACTTGTGTCCTCATGATGCTGTGTGTGTGTGTGTGTGTTACAGCTCAACTCGCGTGTCCTCATGATGCTGTGTGTGTGTGTGTTACAGCTCAACACGCGTGTCCTCATGATGCTGTGGTGTGTGTTACAGCTCAACACGTGTGTCCTCATGATGCTGTGTGTGTGTGTGTGTTACAGCTCAACACGTGTGTCCTCATGATGCTGTGGTGTGTGTGTTACAGTCCAACACGCGTGTCCTCATGATGCTGTGTGTGTGTGTGTGTGTTACAGCTCAACTCGCGTGTCCTCATGATGCTGTGTGTGTGTGTGTTACAGCTCAACACGCGTGTCCTCATGATGCTGTGGTGTGTGTTACAGCTCAACACGCGTGTCCTCATGATGCTGTGTGTGTGTGTGTGTTACAGCTCAACACGTGTGTCCTCATGATGCTGTGGTGTGTGTGTTACAGTCCAACACGCGTGTCCTCATGATGCTGTGTGTGTGTGTGTGTGTGTGTTACAGCTCAACACGCGTGTCCTCATGATGCTGTGTGTGTGTGTGTGTTACAGCTCAACACGTGTGTCCTCATGATGCTGTGTGTGTGTTACAGCTCAACACGCGTGTCCTCATGATGCTGTGTGTGTGTGTGTTACAGCTCAACACGTGTGTCCTCATGATGCTGTGGTGTGTGTGTGTTACAGCTCAACACGCGTGTCCTCATGATGCTGTGTGTGTTACAGCTCAACACGCGTGTCCTCATGATGCTGTGTGTGTGTGTTACAGCTCAACACGCGTGTCCTCATGATGCTGTGTGTGTGTGTGTTACAGCTCAACACGTGTGTCCTCATGATGCTGTGGTGTGTGTGTTACAGTCCAACACGCGTGTCCTCATGATGCTGTGTGTGTGTGTGTGTGTGTTACAGCTCAACACGCGTGTCCTCATGATGCTGTGTGTGTGTGTGTTACAGCTCAACACGTGTGTCCTCATGATGCTGTGTGTGTGTTACAGCTCAACACGCGTGTCCTCATGATGCTGTGGTGTGTGTGTTACAGTCCAACACGCGTGTCCTCATGATGCTGTGGTGTGTGTTACAGCTCAACACTCGTGTCCTCATGATGCTGTGTGTGTGTGTTACAGCTCAACACGTGTGTCCTCATGATGCTGTGTGTGTGTGTTACAGCTCAACACGTGTGTCCTCATGATGCTGTGTGTGTGTGTGTGTTACAGCTCAACACGCGTGTCCTCATGATGCTGTGTGTGTGTGTGTGTGTTACAGCTCAACACGTGTGTCCTCATGATGCTGTGGTGTGTGTGTTACAGTCCAACACGCGTGTCCTCATGATGCTGTGTGTGTGTGTTACAGCTCAACACGTGTGTCCTCATGATGCTGTGGTGTGTGTGTTACAGTCCAACACGCGTGTCCTCATGATGCTGTGTGTGTGTGTTACAGCTCAACACGCGTGTCCTCATGATGCTGTGGTGTGTGTGTTACAGTCCAACACGTGTGTCCTCATGATGCTGTGTGTGTGTGTTACAGCTCAACACGCGTGTCCTCATGATGCTGTGGTGTGTGTTACAGCTCAACACTCGTGTCCTCATGATGCTGTGTGTGTGTGTGTTACAGCTCAACACGTGTGTCCTCATGATGCTGTGTGTGTGTGTGTTACAGCTCAACACGTGTGTCCTCATGATGCTGTGGTGTGTGTTACAGCTCAACACTCGTGTCCTCATGATGCTGTGTGTGTGTGTTACAGCTCAACACGTGTGTCCTCATGATGCTCTGTGTGTGTGTGTTACAGCTCAACACGTGTGTCCTCATGATGCTGTGGTGTGTGTTACAGCTCAACACTCGTGTCCTCATGATGCTGTGTGTGTGTGTTACAGCTCAACACGTGTGTCCTCATGATGCTCTGTGTGTGTGTGTTACAGCTCAACACGTGTGTCCTCATGATGCTCTGTGTGTGTGTGTTACAGCTCAACACGCATGTCCTCATGATGCTCTGTGTGTGTGTGTTACAGCTCAACACGTGTGTCCTCATGATGCTGTGGTGTGTGTTACAGCTCAACACTCGTGTCCTCATGATGCTGTGTGTGTGTGTTACAGTCCAACACGCGTGTCCTCATGATGCTGTGGTGTGTGTTACAGCTCAACACGTGTGTCCTCATGATGCTGTGTTTGTGTTACAGCTCAACACGTGTGTCCTCATGATGCTGTGTGTGTGTGTTACAGCTCAACACGTGTGTCCTCATGATGCTGTGTGTGTGTGTTACAGCTCAACACGTGTGTCCTCATGATGCTGTGGTGTGTGTTACAGCTCAACACTCGTGTCCTCATGATGCTGTGTGTGTGTGTTACAGTCCAACACGTGTGTCCTCATGATGCTCTGTGTGTGTGTGTTACAGCTCAACACGTGTGTCCTCATGATGCTGTGGTGTGTGTTACAGCTCAACACTCGTGTCCTCATGATGCTGTGTGTGTGTGTGTTACAGCTCAACACGTGTGTCCTCATGATGCTGTGTGTGTGTGTGTTACAGCTCAACACGTGTGTCCTCATGATGCTGTGGTGTGTGTTACAGCTCAACACTCGTGTCCTCATGATGCTGTGTGTGTGTGTTACAGTCCAACACGTGTGTCCTCATGATGCTCTGTGTGTGTGTGTTACAGCTCAACACGTGTGTCCTCATGATGCTGTGGTGTGTGTTACAGCTCAACACTCGTGTCCTCATGATGCTGTGTGTGTGTTACAGCTCAACACGTGTGTCCTCATGATGCTGTGTTTGTGTTACAGCTCAACACGTGTGTCCTCATGATGCTGTGTGTGTGTGTTACAGCTCAACACGTGTGTCCTCATGATGCTGTGTGTGTGTTACAGTCCAACACGCGTGTCCTCATGATGCTGTGGTGTGTGTTACAGCTCAACACGTGTGTCCTCATGATGCTGTGTTTGTGTTACAGCTCAACACGTGTGTCCTCATGATGCTGTGTGTGTGTGTTACAGCTCAACACGTGTGTCCTCATGATGCTGTGTGTGTGTGTTACAGCTCAACACGTGTGTCCTCATGATGCTGTGGTGTGTGTTACAGCTCAACACGTGTCCTCATGATGCTGTGTGTGTGTGTTACAGCTCAACACGCGTGTCCTCATGATGCTGTGTGTGTGTTACAGCTCAACACGTGTGTCCTCATGATGCTCTGTGTGTGTGTGTTACAGCTCAACACGTGTGTCCTCATGATGCTGTGTGTGTGTTACAGCTCAACACGTGTGTCCTCATGATGCTGTGTGTGTGTGTTACAGCTCAACACGTGTGTCCTCATGATGCTGTGTGTGTGTTACAGCTCAACACGTGTCCTCATGATGCTGTGTGTGTGTGTTACAGCTCAACACGCGTGTCCTCATGATGCTGTGTGTGTGTTACAGCTCAACACGTGTGTCCTCATGATGCTCTGTGTGTGTGTGTTACAGCTCAACACACGTGTCCTCATGATGCTCTGGTGTGTGTGTGTGTGTGTTACAGGTGAGATACAAGCGGGACTTTGAGGAGAGTAAAGGCCGAGGCTTCAGTATCGTCTCAGACACACCGGAGCTACAAAGACTCAGGAGAACACAAGAACACATCAGTAACGTATGAAACACTGATTATACTTTGTGTGTGTGTGTGTGTGTGTGTGAGAAAGTGCGTGTGTGTGTGTGTGTGTGTGTGCGTGAGAGAGTGTGTGTGTGTGTGTGTGTGTGTGTGTGTGTGTGTGTGTGTGCATGAGGTGCATTTTGGTCTCTGATAACAATGACACACACGTGACTATGAATCACATGATCCATAAATTCCCACTGAGCCTCAGCGGACGAACCGGAGCGACTCTGAGGTGAGATGATCTCATGTTAGAAGTTTAAAGTGAACGTGAGATGATGAACAAACTCTTTCTCTTTCTAACACCATGACAGGAGGACAGAAATAACATGATGGAGAACAAGAGTCTTTTCTTCAGAATAACTGATGATTCATTACGAGAGCCAGTGTTGACCTGAAGTCACGAGGAGACGCAGGTGTTTACACCGATGTCATGAACCCGAGGTGAGTGTGTGTGTGATGAAGGTCACATGACTGTGTTTACTGTAGTAAATCAGTGTGTTGTTTCAGAAACACTCGTGACGGAGTAACAGACGCAATGATGTCACAAACAGGGCTTCGGTGAGTCTGTCTGTAGTTTGTGTCTCTGTTTTCTCAGCTAACAAAATATGTTCTAAGAACTTTTTGATAATTTTTCCGTTCCGTTTTCTTGGTTATTTGAACGTTTAGGAAATATTACATTGTGTCATTCTTCAAACATTATGGAATGTTACTTTTGAATGTTCTCTGATCGTCTGAAACAAGTGGCAACATTTAAAAAACGAAATGGACGTCCAACTAAAACATTTCAGAAAACATGTTCCTA